>JASCZI010181250.1:74433-99453 GCA_036250425.1 Stylosanthes scabra | reverse complement strand
AATGGTGGTGATGATGTTGATTGTGGATTGATGATGGTGATGGTTGAAATGGTGATGAGGGTGGATTGATGGTGGTGATAGTGGTGATGGTTTAGTTTCCTAAAGATCGATTTATCTGTCCAGACTCAAAAACCGGTCTGTTTATAAAAGTAGGGGCAAAATCGTAAATCAATCCATTTTGAAAAAAAATTACAACCTTTGTGATCAATCTTTGACCTAAAATATATTTGTGACTAAATTGATTTTTCAGATAAACCTTTATGACTAAAATCATAGTTATCCCTTACATTTACTTTGTGCTTCAATCAACACTAGCCAATTTTTCACTTTTTCCCTAAAAGGATTATTATCTTTTAATATTTTTCTTAATAAAAATATTTCATTATTTTTTCAACCAATCAACATTCTTTGTAAATATATATATGATACGTTTATCTCCAAATACTTTTATCTCACCCGCCGTGATATCCATCCAAAAAAAATAGTATCTAAACAAATTTTATATACGAAAGAAATTTTTATTCATGATTAGTGATTAGCCACATCACCAATAATCACTACAATAATGCTGCAAGATAGCGGCGGTTTGAAATTCCGTTTAGCGGCGATTTACCGTTAAACATTCGGCGGATAGAGAAACTGACGTCTATTCAGTGGCCAGTAAATCGCCGCATAAATCGCTGCAGTTTGCGGCGTTTGTGCAAAATATTGCCTCTATCTTGCGATTTTGTTGTAGTGAATAATGATAACAATCAAGAGAGAAGTTAATTAACCAACAAATGATCAACTAATTAATAATGTTGATTGTTGAGGTAATCCCAAGTTAAGGGCTTAAAGACATGAGCTGCCTTAGACTCAATGAAATCTATATGCCCTTTGAGAAGGTGCATGTACACCACCCAATCACCATTCCCCTTGGGACTCAACATTGGCATCACATATCCGGCATCACCACCCCAAGGAAAATGGTATGATCCAAGCAGAGGTTTTCCCCAACCAAAATCGATTTTTGATTGAGGAAACCTTTGTCCGGAGGACACCACAAAAGCAGGTCCCACGTCAGTTGTTTGGCCAGAATAGATCCTAGCTAATGCTGGCGTGGGACGGTGCTCTTCCACCCAGTCAATTAGTCCTAAAAAGTGTTCTTCTGTCACGGCTGTCTCCAGAAATTTGTGAACCACCTCTGCCACCCAACTCAACGGCTTCTCCACCAAGTCCTCCACCGGTTTCCCGCCAAAAGGGATGGAAAGAACATTACCAAAATAATTCTCCATCATAGATTCTTTGTTTTTGTTACCATAGCTAAGCCTCTTCCTTCCATCAACCACCACACCCATCTTGGCAACAAGCCTTTTTCCGCTACCACCGGAAAGGATGGCAGAGGAGGAGGATGCAGCAGCCATGGCAACCATCTTCCACAAGAACGCAGAGAAAGATTCAAGCTTTGTCCGATTCTTGATATGATCTAATGATGATGAGCATGCAAGTGATTGCAAGCGGCAGAGTTGATCAGCCGTGATGTAATATATCCGGCTTATGAGTGAGTTAGAATTATCGGATTCAGGTTCGGACGGCGGCGGCAGTGGCGGCGGCTGAGTGGAAATGGGGACATACATATCGTCGAGGGAAGGATGGATGCGAAGAGGGCGTCGAGGAATGAGGAGGGAGCGGCGAAAACTCGGCGCTGACAAGGTTGCCGCTACGATGGCGGGCTTCATGGGCCGGGCTATCTGGGCCCATGAAACTAGGAACATGTTTGCTGAGTATGCATCTGCTATGCGATGATCGAAAGTGCATGCCATAATTATCCCCCCACATTTAAAATATGTTGCCTGCACATAATTATTAGATCCCAATCTAACATCTATTATAATTAGAAAAATGTATGTAACGCGTATATAAATCTTTCTAACTCATGGCAATTGATGGTGGCAAATGCATAGAAAAACATTGTTAATTTATTGTATAAATTAAAAACAAAGCTACAGAATCAATATTAAAGAGTCATCAGGGAATCAATAATTAAGTTATCATTCATAATTTATATGAGTTATTATCTCTAATTCATATATTCAACATTAAATTATTATTCAAAATTTATATGAGCTATTATTCATAATATATATTAACTCTCTATTGGTTATAATATGTTGATTCCCTAGTTTTTTCATAAATTAATAATATTCTTTTAATTTTATAATGTTTGAAACTATTGTATATATATTTTTTTTCATTAGAATAATATAATGTCAAAATAGTTAAATTTTTTAATAGGATAGATAATCGAATAGGTTTATAAGAAAATATCTAGCTATTCCATGCATTTATATAAGTATTTTTTATTAATAACTAATTTTTAATTTATGTATAATATGAATAAATTTGTTAGAAATATAAATATTTATTAATTTTTTCTATTTAATAGAGGTGGTTTCATGATACAATACATAATTACATATACACTTTGGTAATTTTTCACATTCAGATTGAAATTGTGAAGAAATGCGAAAAAAAAACACATGTTTTAGTAGACTCGCTTTTTTATTATTATTATTAATATGTGTTATAATAGAATCCATGTATACTATATGTGAACCTATGAATGTATATTACATGTGAACCTATGATGCATGTACATAGACAATTCCAGATATGACAGAAAACGTGAACACGGACAGACACTAAAGACACACTGTGAGTGTCGTGTCCAAAAAATATCCGACACCAGACACGCCAATTCAGCATGCATGTATATCAGTATATGGGTAACCACCGTACACTTTACCTGAACAGCAAGGACGCCATGCTTCTTGTTTGGAACAAGCTTGCCTTCAATGGATTCATCAGGGTTGTAAAAGTTAAGGTTCTGAAGATGAAGATCAGCCTCAGCCTCAACAAAATCAACACCACGGTTATTGCAAAGAAGCTCAGGCTCACCCATGGAGTTTTGGACCACCTCACCAGCAAAGGCATAATATGAAACCAATGCCTGAGCCAATGCATTCTTAAGGGACCTCACCATGGACCCAAAGCTCATGTTGGTGTTATTTTTGTAGCAAAAGAAGACACTAACATCAACGGGTGGAAGAATGAGATCAAGGTTTGAGAATGGCAACCAGTGTTCTTGCATTGGCAAAACCGCCGCAATAACTTCTTGATTCGTCACCGTTACCGTGAACGACGGCAATTCTCCTTTTCCATTATTACCACCACCACCCATTATTAATTGATTATTTTGTTATAGCCTAGAAAAAAATGTAATAATAAGATAATAATATATAGAAGTAGTTGCAGTGGTGGTCCAAAAATGTATGTATGAAAGTGTTTTGATTTTGATAGTTTTTGGAGGAATTTGTGGGATACGAAGTTTTGTTTGCATGTATTTATAGGCAGATATTATGACTTTATGAATATTATTGTGCATGGACTCTGATACGTGGGAATAAATAATTCTATGAGGGTGGTTGTTGTGAGGATGAATTGGTAATAATTAATGTGTTGCTAAGTCAACGCTACTTATAGAAAATGAAAAAAAAAGTATATATATTATTATGAAAAAATATACGTAACCAATCAATAAACTAGGCAACAAAAAATAAAACATTCGTAACCATTATTTATAGAATGTTTATAATAAAAGAAATAGAATATCTGAAACCTAAAGCAACCAACAATCAACAAAAGAAATAGAACATTCGAAACCTATAAACAGAACATCCAAAACTTAAAAAAATAGAATATTCAATATAAATTGTTGATTAATATTGACTGATTTTTTTTTTTACCTGTATATCAAGCTGAGCTATAGGCTTATACGGAACCACTTAATTAATTATTGAGATTTTTTGTTTATTTATGGAAAATGAAACTATGGTTTGACGAATTTAGAAATTGAATTCTAACTCACCATTTAATATTTTGATTACTATATATTGTTTTCTACATACCTACATATTTTTCTATTGATTAAATTGGATTTCTTCTAAAATCTAAAGAGATAGATCCTTCTATTTCTATTTTAAGTATATTATACAGTTGAGTTCTTAATAGCCATTTGCCATTCTAATTATTGTTCACTCTATGTAACCCCAAAAGAAATATAATAATTTCACAATGTCAGTTGTAACTAACTCTCTACATACAATTTTTCATACTTTATTAGATTATATTTTGTAAGATTAAAATAATAGAATAATTTTATTTACGTATCAAAATCAGCCACTATGTATAGTACATATTAAAATACAAAATACGTATGTAGTTTAACTCATTTTTAATGTGTATTTTATATTTCAATACGTATTATACAATGATGACTAATTTTGGTGGCTGATTTCGGTGTACACCTAACATAACTCTATTCATCAATCACCACCAGTAGAGAGAGATGATAAAAATTAAGTATATTTAATTAAAGACCAAGCAAGTAGGAGAATCTGACATAAGAAGATTTAATATCCTACTCAAAATATTAAAATAATAAAAAATATTATATATCTAATTATTCTCAACAAGTTATTCTCATACTTTCAAGCAGTTCTAACAATAAAATAACGAGTAATAATAAATAATCATAATCTAAAATTATCATATTTAATTTAATATTTATAATTTTATATAAATAATATTCATAATTATATATTTATAATATTTAATATTATGTATTTAATTTAATAATAATTCATAAATAAAAACTAAAATAAAAAATTATGAATATGTATAGTTAAAAAATTATAGTCACCAAACTTTTCCCAAAATAACATAGATTGGATTTTGGAAGCGAATCTTTACTTTTATTCGGAATGTTCTTTATATTAGGGCAGGAGTAACTTGTTTAACTTAATACCTTTCAACCCTTTTGAATTTTAAACAAGCCACTTATATATATATTATATGTATATATATTAGTAGGTGATTTTTTTTTTGGTGACGATATTAGTAGGTGATTAATTGGAATAAATTATTTTGTGGCCGAATCATTACATAATGGTGAGTTGGTGACACACCCATATTTATAATAACAAAGTTTTTCATCATGGTGATGATCAATAACGTAATTATTAGCTTACATGCTATAGAAGTAGCTGGAACAGAAAATATATAATTACCAACTTAAGTGAGTATATATAGATGATGATTTGTACTCTTTAATTACTATCTCTCTGAAGTTCATTTCTTTTAAAAGATGAGAATATAATTGAGTTTACTTGTTTAAAAAAGTCGTTCGATTTACTTCTGTATTATTCGATAAATTAATTATTGAATTTCTGGTACGATAAATACGTAGTTTCACAAATATACGTACTAGCTTAATCTGAATATTTGAGATGCCAATATGAAATAAAACAAGAAAATTATTAAAAGAATTATTAGTATTATTCTTTTTTCAGTAAATATTTTTCCGTGGCCATCCATTTTTATTTCAAATGACAAAACGTGTCGATACATTTTCAAAATTCTTAATTAGTCTTTAACCATCAACACTACAAGATATTCCTGTTTGCGGCGGTTTTTTCATAACTGCTGCTAAACGAAAACATTATCTTCGTTTGTCTGTGGTTTAGCGTCGATTTATATAAAACCGCCGTTAGACGGGCTAAAATTTAGTAGCGTATAAAAACCGTCGCTAAACAGGTTTTTTGGTTTTGAATCCTTGCAATATATGCTTACATGTCTAATTTATAATTTTAACAATTTATAGGTTGCAATTAGTAAAATTTTTTCAATTAGCATGACTCGTTTTAAAACTGTTTGCGGATGAATATATTTTTTTAACATTTAAAATATAATTTTAATTAAACGAGTATTGTAATGTTTGCAAAATTCTTAAACTTGCACAAAATATATGTTAAATTAATCTATAGTTCCTATAGTTTCTAAGTGTTCATGTTATTGGTATAAGTGACTTCTAGCACAACATACAACAGGTTATCATTTACAGAAATAGCTTATTATAAATCCATTAAGTTGGCAGAATTGAAGAATGTATAATTATTATCTCTAATATTGATCATACCAGTTTCTTGGATAATTAAAGACCAATTAGAAAATTTTAAATTGTGAAGAGAAACTTTGATATTCGAATAAATAATATCAAGGACCGAAAAGATCATTTACTTTTTCCTCTAATGTGAGTTTTCTTTTTTCTAGTTTTTTTTTAAAAAATCTTAGCTTGTTTAATAGTAGTAAATGGTATATATAAAATAAATAAAAGTTAATGAACAATTTTTAAAAATTTAAAAATAATACTTAATTTATATGTAGCTGAGTGACCTAATAATATTAAATCAAATAGATTTTAATGCTATGTTAGAATTGAGATTTAGTAAATCTAACTAAAAAAAAAATATCACGTAATATTAGAATTTATTAACTTCTTGCCTTGACCTCGCAAAATACTATTTTTTACAAAAGATTATGTGTTTAGGAGAAGACATAATTATATCACTAACAACGTAACCAATGAAAATTAGGTAGAAACTCACATATATACTTAGGTTTCATGTAAAATTGTTAGTGAATAATCATAAGATGATTTGGAGTACTAACCATCTAATTCGGCCCCTCATTATTTTTTATTTGGACGGCATCACCCTTAATTATTCGAAAATTTTAATCAAACCTTAATTATTTAAAAATTTGGATGAATATGCCACTAAAATCGATCGATTTGCAAGTTTAGCCTTTATGATTGATAGATCGGTTTTTAAGAATTTATTTGTCTAAATTTTTAATTAAATGGTTAATAAGGGCCGTATTGAAATTTTCAAATCATTAGAAGTGAAATTATCCAAATCAAAAATAGTTAGAGTCGAATTTAATGTTTACTCAATAATCTGATATGTTTGATGATTACATTACACTTTAACTATTTCAATTATATATCAACTTATTCACGAGAAATTAAGGTTTTACCCAAAAAAGGATATTATCTTTTGGTAAACAATGGAATGTTATTAAGAATTTAATTTTGATAAACTATCAGTGTAAAGTATATATTGTTACTGTAAAGTATAAAGATGTTTTACATGTGCATCTAATTATATAATGTCACGTCAGTAAAAATAATTTTTTTTTATTGACTCTGTAATTGATCATCCAAAAGAACAAATATATAATTTTATGGCTATATAAAATATTTTACATTATCCATGAATCAAAATTAAATCCAAATAATATATATATAACTTCATCATACACTAGCATAAATTTATTTACACACACGTTCTTCGTGAATATAACTTATATGAAGTGGAGCAGATATAATAAAAAATTATGTATTTTTAACTGTTGATCTTAATCATATTATATATATATATATATATATATATAATTAAAATAAATTAAAATCAATAACTAAAAATACAAGAATAAAAAAAACCGAATTTTCGACAAATCATTGTTTCCTAACTTATAAAGTCAATGAATAACTAACGTCACTTCATTATTAAAAAAAAAAAAACAATTAAGTTACATCCCTACCTACCTGTGTCTTCCAATTGGGAAATATTTGAGACCAAAAAAAATAGTTAAGACAACTGAACTTTCTTTATTTGATATTAATTAAATATTATTACAATAAATAAATAATTTTAATGTTATAAATAATAAATTATAAAAATTATATATATAAATAATAAATATTAAATTAAATATGATAATTTTATATTATTATTTCTCTAACTTTCCTCTAAAGGGTTTATTAATCTATATACACTAGCTTTTATTTATTGGCTTAGGCACAAGATCGAGAGTCGTCAATTCTTACCATAAATATAAAAAATAGAAAAATAGAATCAAATATACTCCTTTCTTTTTCTTTTCTTTCTTTTTTTTTTTTGTCGTGAATAACCCCTTTCTCACAATAAGGTTTTTGACTTTTTGTTGAGAATTTTTGTTTTTTTGTGAGTTGGAATCATAGCTTGAAAAGAACAGAATCAAACATATATGATATAACTATAATATGTTAAATTATATAAAAAAAAATATATTAAAAATAAGTGTCGAGCCAATAAATTTTTAATAAATAAAAAATTGTCAAGTATCAAGATATTCAATTAAAAATTTCATAACTTTATTTATATAAAATTAATTTTATTTAGTAATTTATAAATAATATATTTTTAAGAATGAGAGTAAAATTAAACACTCATAGATTAAATTTGGATAGAATTAAAGTTGATATATTTTAAACCTACTAATAGAATAGAATTAAGTTTTAATGAAAAAAATTAATCTGCAGAATTGAATCTAACTCCTACTATATCCTATCCACCCATTGCGATGCAGTTATGACGTTCTTCCACTCAACTCGTTGACCCAAAAGAAAATTAAAGCAAAAATATCCATGTTATTTTGCTTTTGACTTTGATACTTTGTTTGGATTATTTTATAAAATTTACTGCAGAGCCAACAAAAAAAGTGAAAAACAACAGATTTCATCCAACGAACAATTCAAAGGGGTTAATGATAAAATTAATATTTACCAGCTTGGATGGTTTATTTATTTATTAATTAGTTCGCTAGGTTGATTAAAAAACATTAACATTTACATCTCATCTCATCACATACGTAACGACCTATTAACAACCAAAATTTAAAAGAAAAAAATTTCAATTAATTCATCAAACAAATCACATGTAATAATTTTTTAAAATAATTATCATTTTATGCCTAGTTTATCTTTTTTTTCTCCTTCCTTCCAACCCTAAACAAACCATTATACTATTGCTTGTTGCCATTGACCAGGCACCATAGGTTGTCACCCTTACCTAATGACGATAGAATGCTGTTAGTGATGATCCGACCCTCTAAAGTCTAAACCCTAAATATTAATTATAAAGGCTAAATTTTAAATTTCAAACATTAATATCCTTAACTCCAAATAACTTCTTTTTACTTAAATTTTAGATGTTTTAATTGTTTTAGTTTTAGATAAATTAAACAACGGTAATTAAATTAATATTTTTTATTATTTGGATGATGATATAGAAATTCCTAGCTGTGGTAGCTATGATATATATAGTTTTTAAGTTATAATGGAAAAAAAATCTAATATAAAAACTCATGTGTTCAACTAATAGAATAAAATTTAAAGTTAAGATCCACTCTAATAATGGAGTATTTATATATGGAGTATATTTTTTATATTACGAGAAAAAATTGATTAGAAATTATATTTTATATTGAAATATAATATTAATAAAAAATTTGACATGTAATTGTCTTAATAAAATAATTAACAAATATATATATAACTAATTTCCTCTCAAATACGTATGAAGATTATACGTGAGTTCTAAATAAAGTACTAATCCCAAAAATTTGTCCATTTTCTTTTCTCAGTAATTACGCCATGTTATGTACGAATAATTCTAACAACCCCAATTTGACAACTAATTAAACATTAAGTATTATATTTGTTAAAGAGTAAAGCTTAAGAAATTTGAACCATTTGTAACAAAAATGCCATCACAAAGCTAGGTTAAGTTAAAATCAGCCATAAGTGTATAATACGTATTTTAATATGTATTATATATAGTGGCTGATTTTAATACACAAATAAAATTATTCTACAAGGATATCAATGTAACGCGGAAAAAGTTTAGAAATAGATTATACTAGATATACATTAAAATCAGCCACTAAAATTAACTATCAATGTAAAATATATATTGAAATATAAAATATATGTATATTTTAATTTATTTTTAATATATATTTTATATCTCAATATATATTATATATTGGTGGCCGATTTTAATATATAAATAATTTTTTTTTTTACGTATTATACTTCTAATCTTCTATATCGTTATGGATTAGGATGGCCTTACTTGTTGAGTGAATTATTGAAGTCTACGACAATACAATTTATTCCAACCCACATTAACACATTTATTTATGCTGGCTTGTGAAATACATAAAAAAAAAATAGGTAATAAAATTGAGTAGATTATATTGCAAGTGGGTAATGAAAGATATAAAAGGAATTTAAATAGATATATAATGAGCTGCGTTCCCTTCTAAAGTACTTAATTACAGTAGTATTTACACATGTTATTATTGAATTTTGAGTTTGCCTAATTTGAATTATCGGTTCATAAAGTCAATGTAAATTATAAATATTAACACAAACATGAGAATTACGTAGACACCAAAAAAAAAAAAAAAAAAAAACAAGAGAATTACGTAACGTACGCAAGGCTATTTGTTAATAAAACTTAAAATACAAGATTTGATTTATAAGTCAATGACATAGTAAAAAACTATTACCATGCTAATTCATCATAAAATAGTAGCATAAACAACAAAACACAACGTCAAATTAAAATTAAAATTAAAATATATGCTAAAGTTCAATGTGTTTCCTTTTTTATTTTCATTTATCGTGTTTTTTGTTTTTTAAATTTCATAAAATTAAAAATAATAAAATTTTATTTTTTGTTACTTTTTATTTTTTTTTTTCGTGAAATTCAAAAACAGAAAAATATTGAAAATAAAAGCATAAATTGAAAACACACCCTTTTTTTTTTTTTTGGCTGCAGACGGCTTTTTTTTATGGCGAGGATATTCTTTTATTTTTTTTGGTGAACTGACGAAGGACATTCTAATTAAACAAACCCAAACAGTTCTTTTCTTGGACTTTACTGAAACTTTTTTATTGGACCTGACTGAAACTACTTTTAGATATGAAACTGATTTTTTGGGCCAATAGTTGTCCAATATAAGCCCAAAAAATTTGTTAAATCTTAATTTAAAAACCCCAATGCGGCCCAACATAATGATTTAGCAACATAAACAGCCCACCCTAATAACATATCTCATCCGGATAATTTTCGACATCACACCCTAAGATTTTTTTTTAGGCTATTTATGTTGGGCCGATATGGATGAGATATGATCATTACCTCATAGTCTTAGCATCAATGTAACTGCTATTTTTCATTTGTTTATAGATTAATAATTGGAAAAATAACCATTTCTACCCACGAAAGTTTAAAACACCAACAAATTTATCCATAAAAAATTGAAACGAACTTTGTACCTATGAAAGATGGGTTTAGTGTGGCAAAACTATCCAAATCTTAAAAACTATATTTAAATTCCAAAATTATCCTCATCTTTGACAAATCCATCACCGCTATTCACAATCTCATAATCTCATCACCACTCACATACCTAGTACTAACAAGTACCCACCACTACTAAAATCACGTATACGTCTCAATCATCAAAATCCAATCTTTTTTTATCAAATCCGATCTACAGCAAACCTCCACTCACATAACAGCTATTACTCATTCACCATGTTCATCAAGCAGAGCTGCTGCGTTGCCCACCCAGACCAACTATAGAATCGAAGAGAAGAGAAGCTCCTTGTTGTGCCGGTGTCGTTGCTCGTCGCGCACTTGCGGCCGTCGCACGCCTCCCCTTCGTCCCCTTCCTCTTCTGCGTCCTCTGCCTCCCATTGCCTCCACCGCTGCCTCTATTCCATAACACTTTACCCATTTTCAGCTTTACTGTTTCAATTTCAAGTTTGTTTTATGAAGTTATAGGGACTGGGCAAAGACTCTTAATTTCACTCTCCCTCAGGAAATATTAATAGAATTGGAAGGTTCATTTTGATATGATTGTCATTTTATTAGAGGGTTCATTTTGATATGGTTGTTATTTTATTTTGATGTTTTTCTTATTTGCTGTTAGTTTCTGTTTGAGATTTGAATTTGGATTAATTAATGATCGTGAGATATGAGAGTGCAAATGGTGGTGGTGGTAGTAGTGGGGGTGGTGGTGTTTATTGAAGATGGGGTAATTTAGGAATTTAAATATAATTTTTAGGGTTTAGATAATTTTGTCACACTAAACTCATCTTTCATGGATACAAAGTTCGTTTCAATATTTTATGGGTAAATTTATCAGTGTTTTAAACTTTCGTGGATAAAAATGGTTGTTTGTCCTTAATAATAATTTTCTTACACAATCACGCCTATACTAGTTTCAGTTTTAAAATTTAGTTTTCAGTCAATAGTGCCTTTAATCTATCAAAACACTAATTTAGTTCCAAATATGTTTTTGGGTAAGAACATGCATGTATAGTTCAACATAGTGTGTAATATCAAGTATCAACTCACCAATATAAATATTCATAAAAATTATTATTCCATAATTCAATCATTTGTTACAAATTAATATATCTAGATAAAACGGTTTGTATAAATATATTACTTTTTTTTAACAAAAAAACGACATTATTACGAAAATAATTTGTATCCATAAATGAAATGTTACGCTTAATCAAACCAGCCTTCACATTTTGTTGGTAAGATAATCCCAAGATAAGGGTCTAAAGACATGAGGAAAATGAGATTCCATGAATTCCAAGAGATTCTTTTGAAGGTTCATGAAGATCACCCAATCACCATTCCCTTTAGGGCTAGGAAATGGCATCACATACCCACATCCACCCTCCCATGGAAAGTGACATGATCCAAACACAGGCTTTCCCCAACCAAAGTCAACGTTTGACTCAAGAAACCTTCTTCCAGAAGATACCACAAAACATGGCCCGTCATTAGTTTCAACAGAAATTCTCGCCACCGCCGGCGCAGGACGGTGTATTTCCACCCAGTCAATGAGCCTTAAGAAGTGTCCCTCCGTTGTTGCCACCTCTAAGAACTCGCGAACCAACTCTGCCGCCTGGCTTAACGGCTTTTCTATTAGCTTCTCCACTTCTTCGCCTTCAAATGGAATGGAAACCACATTGCCAAAGTAAGAATTCATGAGTTCTTCCTTCTTCTTATCGCCATTGCTCAGCCTCATTCTTCCATCAACTGCAATACCCATTTTTGCCACAACGCCTCTTTTGTTATTACAACCTGTGTGTTGAAATCACCCATTAAAATAAGTTATTATATATTTAATTATTTATATATATAAATAATATATGTATAATTATTTTTAATATATATTTTATATTTTAATATATATTATATATTAATGATTGATTTCAATAATTGATTTCGGTGCACAAATTAATATAATACATTTTATATATACCTTATGAATGCTCGTGACAACTTTACCTAACATATTTATAACCCAATGATCTAACATTATATTTAACTAATAATACTTTTAAATATTGATATCTGCTAGAAAAAAAGAAAAACTATTAGCCATGTGCAGTGTAAAAGTGTTGCCAAAGATATATAACTATCAATATTATCACATTCATGTATGTTAATTTTTTTATTTTTTAAATGATAAGGCTAAATGAATGTATGTTTTTGAGAATGCAAATCGTATCAATGGGATTATACTTTAACAAAATCTGTACTACCTATTTTTTTTCTTAATGACCAATCATTTACTCTCTCCTATATATATTGTAGAAACTTTAATTAAAAAATGTTGAATATCATAGTATTTATGAATTGATGCACTGTAACAAATTACCATCAACAACAGCAGAGGAGGAAGCAGAAGAAGCCGTAGCAACCATCTTCCACAAGAATGCAGAGAATGAGACGAACTTCGTGGGCTTGAAATCGGTTGAGGTTGCAAGTGCTTGTATGTGGTTAAGCTCTTCAACAGTGAAATAGTATATGCGGCTAATGTTTGGGCCTGAATTGGGCTCAGTCTTGGGCTCAGTTGGTGGAGGAGGCAAGTCGGCGAGGAGAACATACGTGCGGTCAATTGAAGGGTGGGCTGAGGGGGGGCGTCGTGGGCTTAGGAGGGACCGGCGATAGCAAGGTTGATGGGTTAGAGTGATGGGCCTTGTGGATTGGGCTAATTGGGCCCATGAAACGAGGAACATTTTTACACGGTAAGCATCAATAAGGCGATGGTCCATAGTACATGCTATTAGAAACCCACCACACTTTAACCAAGTTGCCTACACAAATGAAGGTGAAATGCTAAGAGATCAATATTTTTAATGACGTCATAAAAAAAACCATACCAGTAGCTATATACTAAAATCAATTATTAGTATATATTGAAAATATATGTATTTTAGACAAAAAAATATATATATATTATAAGTTAAATAATATAAGGCATTTAATTTTGATGTACATGTATTATTTTTTGTAAAAAAAATATTATTATTAAATGTAAGATAAATATGAGAGATTTTCATAAACAAATAAATGATTTTGTTAAAAAGTTAACTTTTCTTTAACTAGAACATTAGGAAATGAACACATACATGTTAGGAAAAAGAGGGAAAAAATGATTTTGTTTAAAAAAGTTAACTTTTCATTGGCTAACAAAATAGTAAACGAACAAAAGTTAAGAAAAGGAAAAAAAAAATATTGATACAAAAATACTACGTGCATGAGGTGCATTTAAATAAGTAGACATTAAAAATTGTCATTATCTATTTATATATACGGTTAAAAAAATATTTATTTACTATTGGTAAAAAAATAAAGAAATTAATTCCCAATAATTATTTGAAAATCGACTTTATCTTATCTGTATACAAAAAATTCTCAATGACTAGCAAATTTAACTTAGTATAATATAATCAGCAATTTATTTTATATTGGGAATGCTATATATATCATTATATACTCTATTTATGATACGAAAAATATAAATACTAACACATAAGTTTTAATATTTTATGCAGATGTTTATATTTTTCTGTATTGTAAATGAGGTATATGAAGGTTTACAGTGATATATGTAGATTAATTTAATTTTATATATAATAAATCTAAAAATAAGAATGCAAAATATGTATATAAGTACATGCAATGTTTATTTTTTTTTATAAGTGTAAAATATAATAAATATGTGTAAAAAATGATAAATAAAAAGTATAAATTATATAATTCATAATTTATGGATGTTGTTATGCATGCCTGAACAGCGAGGACGCCATGTTTCTTCTTGGGAACAAGCTTGCCTTCAAAGGATTCATCAGGATTATACAAATTAAGACTACGAAGTTCAACATCAGCCTCAGCCTCAATAAAGTCAACCCCACGGTTATTGCAATGAAGCTCAGGTTCTCCCATGGAGTTTTGCACCACCTCACCAGCCAACACATAATAGGGAACCAGAGCTTTAGCTAGTGAGCTTTTAAGTGTTCCCACCATTGATTTAAAGCTCAGCATTTCAGTGTTAGTGTAGCAAAAGAAGACGCTCGCATCAATCGGTGGAAGAAGGAGGTCAAGGTTTGAGAATGGCAGCCAATGGTCTTGCATTGGCAAAACCGCCGCTATAACCTCCTCATTCGTTACCGTTACCTTGAACGGTAATAATTCTCCTTCTTCATTATTACCACCCATTATTATTATTATTATTTTGTGTGTATGATATTTGATTTTGAGAGTATTATTTGAGCTACCAAGTTTTGCTTATTTGCATGTATTTATAGGCGGGTGTTATTAGTTGTTATAGTTGTGCATGGACATAGACATGTGAATAATTATATTATTATAAATCAACATCAACATGACTATATATATATAGGAAGTACAGTGTATATATTATTGTTGTAATGAGTGGATATATTCTAGCTAGATCTACGTATTGCTTAGTCAAAGTCTAAATGAAAAAAATCTATGATATAGGGTTAGTTTAATAATAACAACTTTAATTAAATTAATATTTTTATTATTTGGAAATGAAATAGAAATTCCTAGCTACCAGCTATGATATATAGTTTTTAAGTTATAATGGAAAAAAATCTAATATAAAATTAAAAACTCATGTATTCAACTACAATGACTTTATTTGCACACCAAAATATAATATAACATTAAAATATTAAATTAAATACAAACTAAAAATAAATTAAGTTATACATATATTTAGTATTCCAATGCATATTATATACTTATTATTAATTTTAATGACTAATTTCAATATGAAAAAGACTAGAGAGCCAACACATTATAATTAATAGAAAACCAACATATATTATATATAAATTACGATGATAACTCATATAAATTTTTAAATGATAACTTAATTTTGAATATATGAGTTACGAATAATAATTCATATAAATTTTAGATAATAACTTAATTATTATTTCTATAATAGCTCTCTAACATTGATTTCATAGCATACTTTTTTTTAATATACATTTAGCATAATCATTCAACTCATAGAACAAAAATTAAAGTTAAGGCCATCTCTAATAATGGAGTGCTTATATATATATGGAGTTTTTATTTTAGGAGAAAAAAAATTGATTAGAAATTTAACTTTATATTGAAATAATAGATGAAATAAGATCGATCACATTTTAGAGATGTAAAAAATAATAAAAAATTGACAACTGTGTAATTGTCTTAATAGAGTAATTAAAAATATATATCTAATGTCGTCTCAAATAAGTACGAAGACTATATATATATATAAAATATTAGTGCTAAGTATGTACTAATATTAATCCCAATTCCCAAAATTTGTCTATTTTCTTTTCTCATTAGTTACGCCATGTGTGAAACCAGCCGCATAGCTTTTTCTGTAACTAAGATGCTAACCAAAACCATGTTAGGTATGAATCATTCTAACAACCACAATTAGCGATAAAAATTGATAGATCGGGACAAATATTTAAGTATTTATGTTCAAATTTAAATCTTCGGATATTTAATTTTTAGCTCTATATCCAAACTCATAGGTATATCTTGCCATACTTAATCTATGAGTATCTATAACATAAGTAAGTTAAATTAAATTACTCAATAAGATTATTCATTATCTAATAAAATATTTCAGAAATATAATTAAATACAAATAATATATAATTATTTGCAACATGATAAGAATATAATTATTTTAAGTCAAAAAAATTAAATTTAAGATTTTTCTTAACTAAATAATAACCATCTAAATATTATTAAATATCTAAATAATCAAACTAAATTATATATATATATATATATATACATATATATATATATATATATATATATGGAGCGGAGCGGGACGCTCGATATCCATACCCGCCCCATATCCATGCAACCATCCCAAATACTCGCCTCATTTAGGGTGTGACAAATCAGATTGCCATCCCTAACCACAATTTGGCAACTAATTAAATATTAAGTATTATATTTATTAAAGATTAAAGCTTAAAAAAAATTGAAATACGACTAATCAATCTTTTTATTTAGGTCTTCTATAACGTTATGGATCACGATGGCCTTGGGTGAATTATCGAAGTCAACGACAAAATAATTTATTCCAATTCACATTAACATACACATTTATTTATGCTGCCTTGTGAAAGACATAAAAAACAGGTAATAAAATTGATTACATTATATTGCAAGTGGGTAGTGAAAGATATAAAAGGAATTTAAATAGATACATAATGAGCTGTGTTCACGATGTTATTATTGAAATTTTGAGTTTGCATAATTCGAATTATCGGTTCATAAAGTCAACGTAAATTATAAAAATATTAACAGAAACATGAGAAATACGTAACGTACCCAGGGCTTAAAATCTAAAATCTGATCGATTATTTATAAGTCAATGACAGAGTAAAAAATACTACTATGCTAATTCATCGTAAAATAGTAGCATAAAGTTCAATATGCATTTCCATCTTTTATTTTTTCTTTTCACTTTGTAAAATTCAGAAAATGAAAACATATCGAAAATAAAAAAATGCTATCTTATTATTATTATTTGGGAATATATCCTAAGCCTATTAAGTTTAGATTAATTCTTTATATTTTTTAAATGTTTCTTTAGTTTGATATAACCACATCTCCTTATACATACATGCTGTCTTAATGTTCGAATTCGAGACTAAACAAATGACATTCTAGTTTTTTTGGTGAGTAAGGACATTCTAGTTTTTTTTTTTTTTTGGACAGCAAGGACATTCTAGTTAAACAAACCGAAACATTTTCTTTTATTGGACTTTACTGAAAGTTATTTTAGACCTGAGCGAAACTTCTCTTAAGAAGTTAAACTGATATGTTTATTGGGCCCGTAGTGGACCAATATAATAGCCCAAAATAATTCTTAAATGTGGAAAAGATTTAAAATAGTTAAAATTATCCGTAACGTTAGTCTGGTGTAATTTGGTATATTCTGTCATTAATTTCCCTCGCTCTTTAAAATTCAAAAGAAACATCTCAGCTCATCACATTTCTGATTTCTCACTTCTCACACTCTTCTTTCATTTCACGCTTTAACTCCGTCAAATTCGAAACAAGAAGAAGAAAGAAGAAGAAGAAGAAGAAGAAGAAGAGGAAGAATCCATGATATGCTACTATTCGATTTGGTGAAGCGAGGGTTAGGGTTCGTGTTGAGGTTCATGTTACGGTTTTTCTTCCGATCCTTCAACAGAGCAATGGGTTGCTTCTTCGCCTGTTTCAGAAACAACGATAACGATCCTCGTCGCCACACTCACCTTACCGCAAACTCTTCTCGTTCCACCGTAACCACTTTCTTCTTCTCCTTTTCTTCTTATTCTTAGTTTTTTTTCCCATTTCATCTTTCGCTCTCAAGAATCTCTCAAGAAATTCATTGTTATTGTGCGAATTCGCGTTTAATCGTATGATTTGATGATTGAATCTCTGATTTCTCAAATTGACGGACTTGAAACGGTGGAATTGAAATTGATTTTCAGGATGTTCTGGTATCTGGAAACAACTACTCCTCTGTGTTTCAATCTCAAGGTAATTCTCTGTTTCTATTTTTTCCTTTGTTGTTGCATTTTCTTAGTTTCTTATATGTATATTTTTACCCTAATTTTCTTAACTGATTGTATGATTCAACCGTTGAAAAGAGAAAGAAGATTGTGCAATCAATTGCGGTGATGGTGTGGAATCTCAGGGAGACGAGCTGGGACTTAAGGATGAGGTATGATCATTACCTCATAGTTTTAGCATCAATGTAGCTGCTATTATTCATTTGTTTATAGATTAATTCAATTTTCTTACACAGCCACGCCTATTCCTGTTTCAGTTTTCAAATTTAGTTTTCCCTGGGCGGGGCAATGAGGGGGCAAAAATAATTAATTGTTAGGCTATGAGAACAAAAATTGATCTAGTTGCGTTTCTGAGTTCTATTGAATAAGTGTATGTTGTAATTTTTTAAAACCTTGGGGTATGTTTGATTATGGTAGATAAGGGAGCGGAGTGGTGGAATGGAGTCTAAGGTGTGTTTGCTAGTTTTGATTTTTGAGTGGCAACCAAGAGAAGAGAAGGGCTTGAATTGTAAAATGGATTAGTCTGAGAATTTCTTAATCGTTTACCATGAACTAGTCAACTACAAGCAGCGTGTAATTATCCTAATTTGGAACCTCGTTTCTTTGATTGCCTTTATTCAAATTGTATTTTTGTTATAACTCATTGATCACTTTCAAATTGTGTGGTCATTTTAGGGAATAATGTATCCTCATCAAAACTTATGTCTGTGCTTAAATCCTAATAGTATTTGTCATTTTCAAATCAAATACTAAATAAAATCGTCTTAGTTTAGATGGCTTATATTTATATACGTGTTTTCAATTGCAGGCCAAGTTCCTTAAAGCTTGTGGTACTTTACCAGGGACGCCAGTTGAAATTCGGAAAGCATCTGAGAAACTGAAAGTGTCACCCTCTTCTGATAAACATTCTGAGCCTTCAAGGTTTCATTCTTGGCTTCCCAACGAGTCTATTGAGAAACTTAAACAGGATATTCATCCATTCAAGCCCCCAACACCCATAAAAATTTGCCAAGAATTGGGAGACAGCACAGATTCTTTTGAGCATTCACCAAACAGGTTAGGCGTGTCTTTCAGATGTATATATAGTATATATTGTATATAAGTTTGTTTTTGTTGTATCATGTTACATTCTTAGGTTATTTACAATTTTCATTCTCAGTTCTAGACATTTTGATGACGTTTTCGAAAGGTTATGGGTAGAAGCAATTTTCATTTTTAGGTTGTTCCTGATTTCTTCTTTTGGAAGCATGCACTTTAAATTGCGCAAGTACCTGATTTCTTTAACCTTTTGTTGTTCACAGATGTTTATCTGATGCACAATATAATCACAATGAATCTCTTGAACATATGGAAGGAAATAAGAGATGGAGCCTATGTACTGCAGATAGGACTGAAAATAAGGAAGCTCCAGATTCACCTTGGCTAGCCACAGACACACAGAGGAAGTGTAAATCAGTACGATTTAAGTGTGATACAGGCGTATCATCCTGTGGAAGTTCATCTGATGATTGTCATTTGAAGAAAACCTGGTCACCAATTAACCAAAGTGTGAATAAGCGATCACCTTACCCTACCCCAATGAAGTTATTTGGTGAGATGCAAACTCCAGGAACTGATTGTCCTGCAACACTGGAAGAGTTACCTAATGGCAGGCATCGTGTTCGGTCCCAGTTTGTCTATCCCACTCACAAACCAGACGAGAATGTCTTCCGGCAAAAAATACTTGAGGAGAAAGATTTAAACTCTGAACAAGATTCAAGTGAGCTGAGAGATTCTGCCAAGGAAGCTCAAATTGCTACTCCTACCCCACAAAAAGGTTCAAACCAAGTTTTGAAGGAAAATGAATCGACAGTGGAAGTAAGCCTGTCTAATTGGTTAAAGCCTGCACCAATTGATCGGGAGAGAAACAAGAGAGTGGAGTCTGCTTATAGCCAGATCCCGCATTTTCGCAAAACTCCTGCTGACAGGCCTATCCTCGGTGTGGCTACAGCTCACTTTGAAAACCAGGATTCAAATATTTGTCCTCCCAAGTGGTGGGATGGCAATGGCATACCGAACACAACCACTAAGTACAAGGAAGTATGATTTTTTAACTGTAATGTTTATCTGGTATATGAAAATTTTGAATCTAGACACTATTTCTGATTGTGTTAACTATGTCCAGGATCAGAAAGTGAACTGGCACGCGACGCCATTTGAACAAAGGTTGGAGAAGGCATTGTCGGAGGAGAGTTTTATTCCTCAAAGGTATCCATGCTTAACAATTGTATTCTGGGCTGATTTATCTTATAGAAGTATAAGAACCATCTGCTATTCTGCTAGACATGTGCATTTAGTGAACTAAATTGTTATATGATTCACAGGAAATTTGTTCATGGAAAGCCAATGCATTTTGATGATATTGAAGAAAGTGATACTGCATTATCCCAGCTGCAATCTTCAACTGATCCAGAGTCAGTGGAGTCATTTTGATTTGTCCACTCATTATGTGGTGTCTTACATACATTGGAAATATTTCAAATTTATGGAGACTAAATCTGATTACATTCAATCTACTTATTGGATTACCAGAAGTTTAGAGAGTAAGTATGTTATGTGTATGGGAGAAAAAAAATCCATTTACTAGGAAAAAAGTTGAGAAACTGATATTTGAATAAACATGGTAGAAAAGCTATGTATCCAACACATGTTTCTCTCTTAGATCGTCTCATGGGAATTGAGTATTTGATGAAATTTTTGGCAATGTTTTTTTTATGAAATTTAAATTCAGAGGCCACATGAACTATTCATTTTTTTTTCTTGAATTTTGATATTTGCATTTAAATAAGAAAATATTTTGGATTATCAATGAAGTAGAAACAAAGAATAATTAATTTAAAGTATCCCAGAAATCAACATCACTAGACCCTCCAAAAACCAAATTTTAGTATTTTACTACAATAAAACCAAACATGATGTAAAAAAGAAAGTAAGGTTGGTGAGGTGGGACAAGAATCTACACCTTATATTATTTATAAATAATGATATGATATGATATATATATAATCGTTTTAAAATAGTAAAATATTATACATCTGTTATTCGTTTATTAATTAATTATTATGCTTATGAGAATTAACTATAAGATAAATCGTTTAGATATATTATTTTGTTGATTTCTATATATCCCTAAATGGTGGTGGAGTCACATAGAGACAACAACCTCTGTTTTGTTTGTTTCCTCATGACATTGGTTGACTGTTAGTTCACATGTTATAAGAAAGAACATTAAAGAAGAGAACCCACCAAGACTGTGTTCATCAAATTAACTTGAAGGGCTGTTTTCTTTCTTCAATAGAAACCAAAACCATGGTGGTGAAGTTGTACGGTCCCACTTGTGCTTCTTCAAAGAGGGCTCTGGTTTGTTTGGTTGAGAAGGAAGTTGAATTTGAGGTTGTCCCTGTTGATATCAGCAAGGGTGAACACAAAGATCCTGAATTCCTCAAACTACAAGTCCAGTTCCTCTCTTTTTCAATCCCTTCCTTTTTTCTCTTTCATTTTGTTTAACATAATATTGAATATGCATGTTTCATTCAGGGTTGTTTGATTTCCTTTCCTTCTAATTTAGTTTTCTTTGTTCACATAACATTTGCAGCCCTTTGGAGTTGTTCCTGTCTTTCAAGATGGAGATTACACTTTATAGAAACTTATAACTCCAATTTCACTCCATGTTCTTTCAAATATATAATTTTTTTCTGGATACTATGTATATATCTTGTTATATAGGTAGGAACACATCTTTGATTGATAATGAACAAAAATACCCTCAAACTTTTTATTTGATGATCTTAAATTATTATCAATCATTAAGAGAGTCTTCAAAGAAATTTTAGATGCATATTTATTTTGTCAATTAAGTCTAATCAGAATATTTATTCTATACCAAATAGAAGATAATGTCAATATCAAATAGAAGTTCATTTTTAGGCTATATTTTGTGATACTTGATATCGAAATGATTTTTTATTTAATATAAAAAAATGATAACGCTATATGTATCACTGGACACCTTTATACATCTCATTTACAATACAAAAAATATAAACATCAGCACATAAAAAATTCACAAAATACATGGATATAACATACGATAGCATAGAAATATTTATGTATAGCATAGAAATAGTGTATCTCAATATAGAAATCAAAATAGAAGAAGAAGACAAGGGGTATATGAAGATATACGGTACTACACATAAATTAATTCTAAAAATAAATGATTTTGTTAGACTTGATCAAACAAAATAGATATATGCTTAGCATTACTGTTTTTATATATAAAAAAAATTTCCAATATTTTTTTTATAACTAACTAATAAATATTTGACTCGTAAAGAGAGAAAAACAAACAATACATTATAATACTAATTCAAAATCCAAAATTAGGACTCCCAAATAAGACATCAAAATTTTCCACTTTTTATTTTTATTGTTTTTAAGTTCTTCAATTAATATTTCAACTACTAATTTACCTCTGTGTTGGCAGAATCTAGGGCTATAATGAGATATATTGCTGAAAAATACAGGTCAAGGCACTGAATTGCTTGGTAAGACAATAGAAGAGAGGGGTATTGTTGAACAATGGGTTGAAGTTGAAGCAAGTAGTTTTCACCCATGGGCATATAAATTGGCCATTCATGTTCTGTTTTCTTCACTAGTTGGAATCACTCCTGATCCAAAGGTTATTGAAGAGAGTGAAGCAAACTTAAAGAAGGTTTTGGATATTTATGAAGAGAGGCTTTCAAAGAGTAAGTATTTGGCTGGTGATTTCTTTAGCCTTGCTGAGATTAGTCACCTTCCCTTCATTGATTATATTGTCAACTATATGGGGAAAGAGTACTTGATCATGGATAGGAAGAATGTTAGTGCTTGGTGGGATGCTATAAGTAATAGACCTTCATGGAAGAAGGTTCTTGAGCTCTATCGAGCTCCGATCTAGGCGATCGTATCGCATAAACGGCATTATCGTTGAATAAAAATGCTATGTGCACACAAAAAGTCACTCCTATATATTCGTATCCATTTTTAGTGTATGTTTTGTGATATGAATAGTTGATTTAGTGACTGATTTTTTTTGTACGCGTAGAATTATTGATCTTTGAATGTGTTAAATGTTAGTGATGAATGATTATGCATGTGCTGTGAGGGAATAAAAAATAGTGATCCATTTTCAGCAAGACGGAACATAGTTTTCCATTTTAGGATCACATTTTTTAGGGGATAGAAGTTGACTATCCCTTTGGAACTATCTTCTCATTTGAAAATATTGTAAGGATTTGATGTTTACTTTTAATTGATATTGAATTAAGATATTTTAATTATAAATTTTTATTCTCATATATTAAAATTAATTTATTATTTATTTTATCATTCTTTTTAAAAAGTTATTTATAATTAATTTTGAACCATAATTAATAATTTATTTCTAAAGTATATATTAATTATTTAAAATATTTTATTGCTACTATTTATTATTCCATTAATATTTCTGATATAATTTTACTATTACTTAATAAAATATTTATTAAAATTAAATATTTAATATATGTTTTATTAATATTTATTTAAAATAAGATGTCTAATTTAGTCATTTGCTATATACTTGTATTTTAACATATTCTATCTATAAGTTTATTTTATTACTCCTTTTTAATATAAATCTTTAGATTTATCGTCTAACAATTTTAATGGAATACATTAGTGGAGCATCCATATTCAATTTTTATGCCAGAACATATTATATAATATATATATATATATATATGAACTAAAGTAATGCTACGAAATTAATATTAGAGAATCAATTAAAAAATTAATAAATAAATAAAATTAAAAAAAATTATTATTCACATATTATAAAAATTATTATTCATAAATTTTTATTGATTTTAATTATCTCTTAAATGAAAGTTCTCTGTACTTTTTCATTTTTTTTTTGGGGTAAATATGCCAAAGAAAGATGGGAACATGGCATAATAACTTCAGCTGCATACATAAACCCAAATCACCTATAACAAATCAAAGATAAAACACTATTATAATGTTTATGTGTTTATCTTGAAAATAATAATCACTTGTGTTTGAACCTTTTTTTTTATAAATTATACTTATTAGATAAGTAAGCTAACTAATTATTTTCCGATTTAAAATTTTATCTTCACAAATAATTTTATTTACCCACACATATTAGATAGTCACAACGAATCAATAATTCACCGCAAAATTTGAATGAACGAATATATATATACCGATCCTATAATTTTCTATAATTTTTTTAATTAAAA
>JASCZI010181250.1:63568-74297 GCA_036250425.1 Stylosanthes scabra | reverse complement strand
ATATATATATATATATATATATATATATATATATATATATATATATATAAAATGAATCTATAAAAAAATATTAATTTTTCTGGAAGCAATAAAGGATTTTGGTTGGCTTTTGGTCAAATGTACTATGTATATATATGGTCAAATTAAAGGAGACACTGAGCTTGTATGAAATATTTAAAGTCAATTGGCATGGGCTTTAATTTAATTAACATTTTCCATTCATGTATTTTTATTCCAGAATAGAAAATCAACGAACCATTATTTCATTAAGACGATTAAGAAAAGTAAAATAAAGAAAAAAATACATCTTATAAGATGAATATGCGTCATCTTCGATCCCTTAGAAAGTTTAATTTAGCATGACTTATTAGGAGGAATAATAAATTGAATCTATCTTTAATTGTAATTTTCGGAAATTATTATATCAAAAGTAAAGCTATTATAAAACAATGAAAAAAGAGCTTTCCTGATATTTAAAATAAAGTCAATAATAATTGATGTCTTGGTTTTTTTTTTTTTTTTGGTTTAATTAAGGTTTGAACTAAAAATCTCTTACAATAGAAAACTTTGTAATGCCATATGAATTAATATGTAAATAAAAAATTAGACACTAAATCAAATACTATGTATGTGTATATTTATTTATACATATTAATTTACACATTAATTTAATTAAATAATTAATCACCAAAATAATTAAATGAAACAATTAAATATGTCATAATAGAATAATAATTTTTTTAATAATAGGACAATAAAGTTATTTTATAAAAGAATAATGCTATTGGAACAAGTGATTTTGGCTAATTAAGTAATTTATTTCTATACTAAATAAAATATTATTTTAATGTTAAATAATATAAAAAATTGCATCTAAATAAAGTTTTATTTGATATCGAATAAGTATTTTATAAAATAAATAATTAGTAACTAATTTTTTTTTTGTGTATACATAATATATCATATCATGCACATTCTGTGTAATTATATTACCTAGGTCAACCTAATAACCTAAAAACAAAATTAAATATGGTTCCAAATCATATATAGAAATTAAAACTTAAAAGGGTCATATATAGCCAATGAAATCACACACACAACTCCCTCTTTCATTAATATAGGCCTATATACACCGCCTTCCATTTTTGTATATACTATAGGAAAAGTTTTCCATATACCAAAAATTGGTATATTTATAATTTATAATAATCATTGATTTTGATTAAAAAAAAATTTAAAATATAAATATAAATCAAAATCAGTAATTATAAATTATAGATATTGATATACCTAAAAACCTTCTTATACTATAAGTATATATATAAGACCTAGTATATATGCTCAGACCTCTAGTCCAAAATAAGAAGAAAAAAAATTGGATGAACAATTAAATTGTGCCATGAAAAAACCGAGAATATAACAATCGATCACTTCGAATTACCTAAACCTCACGTTTAATTTATTGATTAAAAATAAAGTTACGTGAGCTATTATCAATAATTCATTATGTGTGTTAAGAAAATCAATGGTTTATTTTTCAGACGACAGTAATTGCAAGAAGCAGCAATTAGGGGATGGCCATAGAAAATGATGAGAAAGTGGATAGATAGTTGCCACACAACGCAATAAAATCTAGTGTTGTCACTTTCACACTTGCTTCATTTTTTCTTCCATGATGGGTTTAGTTGGTAATTTTAAGCACCCCACCATTTACCTTGTACTTTGAAGGACATAAAAGTGGCTTTGAAATAAACTTGAAAGTTCGTAATAAACCGATAAGAGTTGGTGATTTTTTATTGAAAAAACTAATAACCCAACATAATAGGGAGCCAACACATATTAGTAACTCATATAAATTTTGGATGATAATTTAATGTTGGATATTGAGTTACGGATGATATATAATTCACAGTAATGTTATATGTACATCTCTTTTTGGTGTACACCTCTATCCAAATCCCAAACGAATATGTTTTTATATATACAACGAACATGAGCTTGAACGGCGCCTCAATCCTTTGCTCGAACTTTGCTTCCATGCTTGCTTCCTGAGGGGGCGACCATTCAAGTAAGGGAAGTTTATAGTTGACAAGAACATGTTTTAAAACATGTTCGTTTGCTTTTAAAAATATGTTCTAGTAGTAATATTTTGTTTATGCACGAACAAGTTTTTATATATACAATGAACATGTTTTATAATTGACACGAACATATTAAAAATATGTTTGTTTGTTTTTAAAAACCTGTTCGTTCTAGTAGTAAAAATCTGTTCGTTGGGACTTGGATGGAGGTGTACACCAAAAAGAGGTGTACACCAAGATTAATTGTATAATTCATATAAATTTTAGATGATAATTTAATTATTGACTCCTAATAGCTCCTTAACGTTGATTCCGTAGTATTTTGTTTATTCATTATCAATACGGATATAGTAATAAGTACTCAGGCGTGGCTAGAAATTAATCTACCATTTTATAAATTAAATATATGTAATAATAGTAAATGGGAGGTTAATTACTACTTAATTAAGATATATAACAAATAGATAATTATGTTCAAGCTAAGTTTTTTTTTTTAATTCGAGTATTTGGTGAAACACATTTTTTATGAATTATATATGATAAATGGTATTTTATTAGGAACAACAACAATAATAGCTAGCAAGGTTTAATTATTCTATTGATTTTTTAAAATTTGTAATCAGGTTTTTATGCCTTTTTTTTTTCTTTTAATAAGGTTTACATATTATTTTTAATTTTGTAATTAAATTCAATCTCTAACATGACAAAAATATTACGAAATATTTCATCTCTAAATTAAAGATACTAAAATAACTAATGGCTAAATATGACATATGTATCTCTTTTATAGAATAACAAAATAGCACGATTTCTCTTTTTTTCTCAAACTTTGAGCTTTCTAAATAGATGTGATTTGAGTTTATTCAAGTTAATAATATTTTAAAAGAATATATATGAAAAAAGTGAAAAAAATATATTTAAGTAATTATAAATTTTACATAAAATATAAGGTATGAAAATAATACAAAATTTACACTTTATAAATACTTTTAACTTTAATAGATATTAAAATCATCACAGAAGAAAAAAGAAACTCAATTGAAAAAGAAGAAAAGGTATAAAAACTTAGTTACAAATTTGATAAAACTATAAAGAATATGCTAATTAATTAATAATAATAATAAACTTTGAGAGGCTTCAATGGAAAATGCTATAATTAATCAAAGAAATTTGTTTGTATCTTCTTGGTCTCCTTTTTTTGACAATTAGTAATTGTTTACATAAAGAGCAATGGAAATTTGGGTTTTCTAAAGCATCAACTTACTCAATATCCTTTCTAGTTTCGAAAGGTCACACTTTTAATAACATAGGAATAATTAACCACAATAATATAATGTCGACAAGCAAAGGTATACTTTTGAAAGAAAAATATTATTAAAGTTCACGAATTAAAAACGATACTGTAAATTAAAAAATCGAAAATAATAATAATATATAGCAGTCCTAATTCATCCTTTAAATTATCCCCGTAACATTAAAAAAGTAAGAAGAAAAAAATCTAATATAATGTAAACTTTTATCTTTATTTAAAAGTTTATTTTAAAAATAATTAAAAGAATATAAATTATAACATTTTATTATTTATCATTACCCTTAATTTCATGAATGTATGGTGGGAATGAAGCAACGAAGTAAGTGCTAGGGTTTGACACGTTTGTGGTGACAACTAATTCTATCATCAATGTATTATAGCCAAACGATTCGTATAAATCTAAACTTTAATTTGCTAAGAAACTTATTAGACATATCCTACCCAAACAAAAACCTTATTAGGGATATGCAAACTTCAAAATTAATCTTTGACAATATCTGACAATTAAAGCACCTTAAAGCATATATCATACATTTGTTTGATCAACAATAATACATATATAATTAAAAAGAATTGACATCATATCACCCACCAGCACTCAAGATACTTAGGGTTAGTTAGTTACATTATATTTTGTTGTTTAATATTAATTATGGGTCTGGTCTGTATAGCATGACTTCGTTACAGCCAATTAATCGTCGTTGACAGCCATATCATACGTCTTTGACAATTAATCGTGGGCTAGACCATCAGAGAGGTATTATTGTCCACTTTTTTCAAAGGTTGAGGGCATGTGAGTATTTCAATAAAATGGAGGGTATTTTTATTCAATTTTAAAAAAAGTCAAAAATATTTTTGTCTTTTACCCTTAATTTAATTAACATTTTCCATGGATATATTTTTATTCCAGAATAGGAAATTAATGAACCATTTTATTGAAAGTATGAGTTTAATTTTGATACATTGACGGTGTAAAGAGTTTTACACAGTCATTTAATCAGATTCACGCATTTATTCGACTTTAGAAGTAGTGGGCTTGAAAATTAATTGTTCTTGATAATATAGTAACATTTGATTAAATGTATGTATCAAACTCTTTTACATTAATGGTGCATGTAAATTAAATTCTAAAAGATTAAGAAAAGTAAAATGAAAGAAAAGAATACACCTTATAAGATGAATTGCGTCATCTCCGATCCCTTAGAAAGTTTAATTTTTAGCAATGACTTAGGAGGAATAATAAAATGAATCTATCTTTTAACTTAATTTTCGGAAATTATTATATCAAAATTAAAGCTGTTTTTAAAAAAACGAAAAAAGAACTTTAATTTCCTGATATTTAAAAATAAGGATCAATAATAATAGCTTTCTTGATTTTTTTAATTATCTTAGGTGAGACTCAAACTCAAAATCTATTACAATGAGTACCATATAAAATGTATATATCTATATACATATTAATTTATACATTAATTTAATTAAATAATTAATTATTAAAATAATTAAACATGACATAATAGAGTGATAAACTTTTTTAATAATATTTATAATAAAAATATTTTATAAAATATCAAATAAGTCTTTTATAAAATAACTAATTAGTAATTAATTTTTTTTTTGTGTATACATAACACCATGCATTATGTTATTATATTACCTAGGTCAACCTCGTAACCTAAGAACAAAATTAAATATCGTTTCAAATCATATAGATCAGAAAAGGATCATATATAGCCAATGAAATCACACACACAAGAACAACCCCTCTTTCATTAATCACGCACACCCATATAATAATGTAATTTTGTTTTAAAATATATAGGAAGTATTTTCACATCCTCCCTAATTTATGATAATTTAATAATTTTAACTATTTATTTTAATATATATTTTAAAATTATTTTTATGATTAAAATCAATAATTAAAATTACTGGGTTATTATATATCTTGGAACATCTCAAATACTTCCAATGATATATATATTAATATTATTTATTATGAAAAATAATAATGCTACATGTATACCTCTTTCCTCCAATCAAGTCAAATAAAGTGATTTTTATCTACTCTCACCTCACATGGACAGACAAAATATCACTACTAGAATGAATAGAAAATTTAAAAGAAACGAACATGTTTTAAAATCTGTTCATATCAATTATAAAAATATGTTCATTGTACGTATAAATTTCTATTAATTTTTAGTGAACAGTAACAACTTAGTTACGTTGGACTTAGTTAAAAAAAATAAGTGTACGTCTAGAATTATTCTATGAAAAATATATACTTTAGGTTCACATACATACACCTCCATTTGTATACTCTATATTATGCTCAGACCTCTAGTCCAAAATAAGAAGAAAAAATGGATGAACAATTAAATCGTGGCATGAAAAAAACGAGATAACAATCAATTCGAATCACCTAAACCTCATGTATGTATTAATTCAATGATTAAAATGTTACGTGAAGTATATATTATTATCAGTAATTCATTATGTGTGTGCAAAAATCAATGGTTTATTTTTCAGATTACAGTAATTGCAATAAGCAACTATTAGGAGATGGCCATAGTTTATAGAAATTAGAAAAGAGTTAATCACCAAAATTGACCCTGAAAGTTTTAAATTCCGACAAAAATGACCATCGATTTTGTTAACGACAAAAATGATCACCAATTATTTAAAAATATGACAAAAATGTCTAAATTTGATTATTTTAGTCACCTTTGACATGTGATAAAAATATATTTTTGTCGGAATTTTAAATAATTGGTTGATATTTTTGTCGTTAACAAAATTGAAAGTCATTTTTGTTGATATTTAAAAAATTCAAGGATGATTTTGATAGTTTACTCATTAGAAAATGATGAGAAAGTGAATAGATGGTTGCAACACAACAGCAAATAAAATCTAGTGTACTGTGTGTCACTTCCACACTTGCTTCATTTTTTCTTCCATGTTGGGTTTACTTTAGTTTGTAACTTTTAGGCACCCCATTTACCTTGTACTTTCTAGGACATAAAAGTGGCTTTGAGATAAATTAAACTTGAAAGTTCATAATAAACTGATAAGTAGATTTGATAATTTTTTATTTATTCATTTATAAAAAATTTCATTGGCGATTTCTGTTTTTTTTAGCTAATTAAATTATTGGAAGAGTTTGATTGTACTATTTTTTTTAAAGATCAAAGATTGTTAGGTATTTTACAAATATTAAAAAGTGAATTTATATAATTTTTAAAAAGTCAAGAGTATAAATGTATTTTTCTCTAAATTGAAAATATATGTAATAATAGTAAACCTTCGGTTAATTATATATGATAAATGATATTTTAGGAACAACAATAATAACAAGGTTTAATTATTCTATTAATTTTATTAAATTTATAATTAGGTTCTTTTTTTTCCAATAAGGTTCATATATATACCGTTTTAATTTTGTATTTAGGTTTGATCCCTATCGCGATAAAAATATTATGATTAATGGAATATATCATCTTTAAATCGAAAATACTATAATAATTAATTACTAAATCTCTAGGACTCATCTCCTTTTTAAAATAATAAAATAACATTATTTATATTCTTTCTGATATATACTTTATACTTCTTGAATATATGTGGTTTGAATTTATACAAATTGAAAATATCTTTTAGGAAAATACAAATGGAAAAGATGAAAAGAGTATACTTATACGAATACAACCTTATGTAAATAAAATACTGGATATGAAAATAATAAAAAAATCACACTTTATAAATATTTTTAACATTTATTTTTAATATATATTAAGATTGTCATAAAAGAAAAAGAAAACTCAACTGAAAATAGTTATAAAAACTTAATTACAAATTTCATAAAACTATATAAAGACCGAAATAATAATAATAATAATAATAATAATATACAAAGAATCAACTTTGAGAGGCTTCAATGAAAAATGGTATAATTAATCAAAGAAATTGCTTGGTATCTTCTGGGTCTCCTATTTTTTTTTTGACAATTAGTAATTGATTACATAAAGAGAAACGGAAATTTGGGTTTTCCAAAAAAAAGCATAAACTAACTCAAAAACCTTTCTAGTTTTGATTTTTGAAAGGTAGCGTCACACACGTTTACCATAAGTATAATTAACTACTATAATGTCGACAGGCAAAGGTATACAATCTATACATTTCAAAGAAAATTAAGTTTAAAAGATGCAATAATAGTTAACCCTTATATGAGTAATTATTAAAGTTCACGAATTAAAAAACCAAATAAAAAAATATAATAATACATAGGAGTCCTAATTCATCTTATAGATTATACATCCTTGTAGTATGTAAAAAGTAAAAAAATTCAAATATAATTTTAACTTTTTTCTTTATTTAAAAATTTAAAACATAATTAAAAAAATAAATTATGACTTCCTATTTATATATAAATGTATGGTGGGAATGAAGCAACGAAGTAACTGCTAGATCTGACATATACAATGTTGAAATGTGTACTATGGTATGTGTTTAGTTTTTCAACTTCTGTGTTGGTTACTATGTGTGTACTGCCTGGTGGGTTTTCTGTGGGTTTGGTGTAGACTTATTGTAAGGAGAGTAAATTTCTTGGCTTAGGACAATGTATTGCCAGTATTCGCCTGATGGCAATGTTGAAGGGGTATTGTAACCGTTGCATTCTTTTTTTCTCGGATCGAAAATAAAATTAACTTTTTTTTAAAAAAAATCTGACAAATTTGTGATGACAACTAATTCTATCATCAATGTATTATAGCCGAACGATTCGTATAAATATATCTTTAATTTGCTAAGAAACTTATTAGACATATCCTACCCAAATAAAAAACCTTATTAGGGATATGCAAACTTCAAAATTAACGTTTGACAATATCTAACAATTAAAGCACCTTAAAGCATGTATATCATACATTTGTTTGATCAACAATAATACATATATAATTAAAAAGAATTAACATCATATCACCCACCAGCACTCTCAAGATAATTAGGGATAGTTAGTGACATATCATATTTTGCACGCATAATGCATGATGCATTCGATCGAAGAAATTAAAATCTTGGTTTAAAAATTACAAGTATTCATTATTCTCCCTTATTTTGATCAATTTGATATATTTTGAAGATGCATGTGCCGACAGTGCCGTATTATTGTTTCTTCAAAAAAATTAAGTTAATAGGATGAGATAAGTACGTAAATATTGATTAATTGTATTTCTGATACATACACGTATTCTTATGCCATACATTTTTTTTTTCTTTTTCTTTTTTATTTACCTTATGCCAAAATTCTTTCTTTTGGAAGTTCAATACTCTAAATTTTTCGATAATAAAAAATTTGATACAATATCAATAATAGTTTTGTTAAAGATATAATATTGGAAGCAGGTCAGATGCTCCAGGATATATGGTAATCAATGATTTTAACAGTTGATTTCAATTATAAAATAATTTTAAAATATATATAAATTAAAATCAACGGTTAAGATCATTGGATTATCGTAAACCATGGAGCACTTGACTTATTTCCTATAATATTTATGATCTAAAGGTCAAAATTTTGATCATTATTAAAACCCAAAATAAAAATAATTTAGTATAAGATAAATAAAAAAAAGAAAGATCAGAACATATGAAAAGATTCATTAAAAAATTACGTATATATATTTATTTATCAACTTGATTACTGTATTATTTGAATGACTTTTAGTATAGAAATTGTTCCTTTGCATTTATTAATAAGGATAGTTATATAATTTCCTTAGAAGTTTAACAACATTTTTTTTATTTCTTTTTTTCTTGATGCGCTTGTGATCGATCTCCTCACCATCCTATTCTTAGAAGTTATTATTATTAGTTATCATGCATAAAATAGAAAGAAAAAAAAAAGGTCACTATCCATACAAAATTTTGGGGGTGACACTACTTGATTGAAACTGTAGATGTCAATTCGTTGGGGAAGAGGGATTTCAAAGTAGAATTAATGGATACTGGAAAAAAATGAAAAGAATGTCGTCACTCTTTGCTAGTTGTTTATTATTGATTTTGATATGTTATGAGTTATGACATGCATGGCAATTGAATATATGGCGGTTGTTTCTATTATATATACACAATAGCTAATTTCTAATATTTATAGAGTTTTTCGGTTATGAATTATATATATATATTTTGAAGGAAGAATTATGATATATATGGTACTACCGTACTAATAATTTTAAGTGTCTAATCACGTAAAATATTTTTTATGTGAATGTGATAATTTATATATAGATATGTATTAATTATGTCAAGCCATTTATAATCAAACATTTTATAAAACCTATATATACAAATTAAAAAGTAATTAAGAAATAATATTTTGCCAATATAATTAAGAAAAGTGATTTTTTGTCAAAATAAAAAAACTAAAACAAATACACTCTAAATTAGATAATAATAATAATAATAAAGGGAAATATTATTAGGAGTCAAAACTTTTTTAGTAAAACAAAAAAAAAATAACTAGTATTAGTTCAAAAGTAAGAAAATAAATTGTTGTTATTCCACTAATATTCTTCGGTGATAATAAAATATTTGAGAAAGTTTAAATAATCAACCGTTTTTTATCCACCCTATAGCCAATAACTCGATTTACATTTTTCATCCTTTATGGGTTCATGTAAATGAAAGAGCATATTTAATTATTGGTTTCCTTACTTTTTTTCATGTTTTCTTTTTAGATATAGTTTACTTTTTTTCATGTTGCCGACACATATTCAATACTACTTATTACCAGCTGAAAAGTTATAATTGTTAATTGAAATATAAATTTTAAAATAAAATAGTAAGTTTTTACACTCTCAATAGTGAATACATTAAAATTAAAATTAAAAAATATATTATTTATTCATTTTTTATTTAACTATATATATATATATATATTCTTAAAAATACTTTTAGTAAAACAAAAAATTTATAGGTTTTTATAATAAAAAATTAACACATATGAAATTAACGTTCTGCACATCAATTTTCTTCAGAGATTATTTATTTTGGATATTTTCTTTGACTTTTTCCTTATATATAGTTACTTATGAATGAATGTACTGTATGTCCCACACCATCCCAATTTTTAATAGTCAAATGTTATGCCCAGACTTTGTTTTATTTCTTGTTGCACTAAAAGCTAACCAAGTGTTCAAAAATTCTTTTCAATTGGATTTTCACCTTCCATAATTCTTTCTTCTTATTATTATTATTATTTTATTATAATAATTAACATTATTAAAATTTTATATATATGAGGGATATAATAATCTTATTAGCTTGTTTGAGTATG
>JASCZI010181250.1:35709-63490 GCA_036250425.1 Stylosanthes scabra | reverse complement strand
TATATTTATGACATAATTTTATTTTAAAATATATATATATATATATATATATATATATATATATATATATATATAACTTATTAAAACAGCTAATTAATTAAGAAAAAATTCACTCCAATAATAATTAACTATATTTAGTTGTCTCTTTTCAACTTCAGTTATTAAAAACTATTGTAAGCTATAGAACTTTCTTTTAATCAAGGGCATGATGGGGACTTCAAGAAATGGAAATGTTTGACTTGACCTCATCCGCCTAAATATTCAATACATTTACACACTATAAGAAGAAATTAAATATCATCGTCATATGATATATAATATAGTAATATAAATACATAGACAAAGCAAGAGAATAGTTATTAGTTTTACATGTATAATATGATGTGTTTTATTTGAGACTTTAATTTAATAAGAGTGTTACTAGAATCTATCTCATGGATATGGCTAAGTTGTACATGAATAACGAGTACTCTGAAGAACATGAACAAGAAGATGATGAGATGATGAAAGAGGAAGAGAAAGAGAAAGAAGAAGAAGAAGAAGTTGTGCTTCCTGGGTTTAGATTCCACCCTACAGATGAAGAGCTTGTTGGGTTTTATCTGAGGAGGAAGGTTGAGAAGAAGCCTCTTAAGATTGAACTTATCAAACATGTTGATATCTACAAATATGATCCATGGGATCTTCCAAGTAAGATATTCACATCATCATCTTCTTCTTCAATTCTGATCTTCTTCTCTAATTAATTTTTATATAGTAGATCAATTATTTCTTGGTTTTGATTATGATTATTATTGATTCTTCATAAGTTAATTACTAAGAACTATACTCTTTGATGATCAAGATAATTAATTAGATTATATATGGATAATAAAAAGTCTTATTACATGCATCAAAATTACTTAAGATATATTTATTGTATATATTTTTACGATAGACTAATCCAAATCTAACTCGGGTCACGAATTTGGTTGTGGTTGGTGAGTCTCCTAATAGAAATATTATACATATATATATATACACTAAATTTGAATAAAATCTTATTAAACAAATTCCAATCATTTACCCCTCCAAACAATTATATATACATGATTTTTACAAGAATTAGTATGCCCATTTTTATTTTCTATGGTATTATTATGTTTATAATAGTTAATTAATTTGTTAATATATATGTGAAGAAGTTAGCACATCAATGGGGGAGAAAGAATGGTATTTCTTTTGCATAAGAGGGAGAAAGTACAGAAACAGCATAAGGCCAAATAGGGTTACAGGATCAGGGTTTTGGAAAGCCACAGGGATTGATAAACCTATATACAGTGTTAATTATAAATATAATAATAATAATCATAATAGTAAGAAGAAGGAAGAAGATCAGGGTGATCATCATGAATGCATTGGACTGAAGAAATCTTTGGTTTATTACCGTGGAAGTGCTGGAAAAGGCACTAAAACTGATTGGATGATGCATGAGTTTCGTCTCCCATCCAATAATAATGGTGCAAAATTAAGCAATAATCAAGAAGCTAATGCTGCCAAGGATCTTCATGAAGCTGTAAGTCAATTATTATATATACCTATTTTTAATTAAACTTATTACATATCTTTAAATTTATCATTTAGCAGTAAAATGTTTTACATAATTATCTAGCTAATTATATCTATTTGTTGCTTGGCTGATCATTCACATAATAATAAATTGCAAATAAAGTAGTTATTTTTTTTAATATGATATTATATATATGATTGAATGCATATGTAAAAAAAATTAACACGTCAATCATGTATAAAATTAAAATTTTATTAATTAGATTTCAGGAATAAATAAATAAATTAATCTTGTTTTCACTTCCTATATATTGTATTGTCTATGTGATTTTGAAAGATTTTGTTAAATAAAATACATTTTTGGTATCAATAAGTTTATTTAGTAAATTATTATCACTTCAATATTTTTGTTTCCACATACTATATTGTTTTAATTAGTCATGGTGTCTTTAAGAATTAAAATTCCTTGTCTTGTTTGAAAAATGGGGTGAGGTTTATATTATTTAAACGGGAATGTCAATTAGACCATCTAGAAGTAGAACCATAAAGACAAATTCTAGAGGGAATATATTCAAAATAAATGATTATTACAACAGATAGATAGATTCTAAGGTTCTTTGCTAGAAACCTTGTTCATACTCAGATGACCATATAAATATCAATGTTGTCTTTATTCCAAAGTCAGAACCACGTTATTTAGACCCATATATTGAGGAGAATAATGCATGATTTTGATGATCAATAAATTAATCAACAAATTTATCTTCAAATTAACGAGATAATTTGTTACATATACACGTACACGTACATAGTGTCAGTTATAAGTTATATTTGCAATAATTAACAAATTTCAGCTTGTTATATTGAACTAGTGTCATTAATAGAATATATAATTATAATAAGTTTAGTTTTATTTATTTTTTTAATTTTATGCATTCCAAGTCAAACTTGTGGGTTGATGACACATTAATTAGGTCATTGGTCAAGCAGAAATTCAGAATCTTCGTCTGGATTTTGACTGAGAAAAAATAATTAAGTTATTCTTGTTTCTATTTCTTGTTAATATTAATATTTTGAATATACTATATTATTTACTTTCTTTTTTTTTAAAAAAAAAGAAGCTTAACACTTTAATACTACTAAAAAAAGTTATGAAACTCTCTTTAATAAGTCAACTTCCCTCTTTGTTATACTACTAGCTCTTCACCTTGATTAGATCAAGTAATTAATCTAATATATTTTATTAATTACTTGAAAAATAAAACAGTATGTTTTAGAGATTAGATGTAAATAAATTCCTTATTAATTTCTTCCTATAAGTTTAATTTTTTTAGAAAAATAATGTTACTATTATATTTTTTATTTTATATTTAAAATATTTTACTTTTAATATTCCTTTGATGTATTTATTAATTAATGTTAATATTCTTGTGCATAAGTCTAAGTCACAATGACATGCTAAAAGGTTGCATTGCATTAAATGATGAATTGAGTTTCTTGTATTACCCCCACCAAACTTACATTAATGGAGTCTGGTCAATAGCCACTAAATGGAACTTGCTAATTGCTATATACTATTGCAGATCAATAGCCACTAATTACTTGATTAAGAATTCATGTGGTGTAAATATAGATTAATCATATTTAACAAAATTTGTTAGTAGATTTTATAGCAACCATTTATGGTGTTTAATAATTTTGGGTGAATTTACACTACTTTACAGGAAGTGTGGACATTATGCAGAATATTCAAAAGGATCCCAACATACAAAAAATACACACCAAGTTTGAAAGATTCTTCATCAGCATCACCATTCATAATCACCAACAAACCCATCAATAATACTAATGTTAACCACCAAACTGATTCCTCAGTAACTTCCATATCATGCAGCTTAGAATCTGATACCAACAACAACAACAACAACAACAATAGCAAGCCATTCTTGACTTTCACTAACACTATGGACATTCAACAATGTGAAAGGAAGCCTCCTCTTGTTGTTGATCATGTTGATGAAAGGAACAACTTTTTGCTACACCATGAATCAATACATCAACAAGCTCCAACAGCAACAACTACTACTCTGTCATCATCATCATTATACTCATCATGGAACCAGCACCATGTTGTGGAGGATTACTTGTTTGGAAATGAGAATTGGGATGATCTTAGATCTGTGGTTGAGTTTGCCACTGACCCTAATAATAATTCCAACAAGGTTTATCTATGATTCTGAGGTGGCATGCTTTATCCACATTCTCGTCCGTCGGGTCAACGTGCTTTGTATCTGAGCATGCCTCTGTCTTCTCAACTTCAGTTGTATCAATGTGTTGCCTGTTAACATGGCCATTGTTAACTTCATTTTCATGACAACTGCACATTTCATAGCTGATATACATATCCAAGTAATTGAACTTGGCCAAACAAATAAACAAACTATCCAAAATTCTTTCCATTTCATTTCCCTGTTTGTCTCGATGTGTAATATCTCCATGTATGTTTGAGTTCGGTGATTCGGTCAGAAAAAGAAAGAATATTTGCAAAACCTAATTAAGAGCATTTCATGCAAGGGAAGAAATGAGAAAAGAAAAATGAACCTTTGAAGTTGTTCTTTTAATATGTTCACATATGCTAGGAGCTCCTGCTTCTCTTTTGTTGCAGCTGCTTCCCTCTGTGCAGCCTCCTTTATCCTAGCTTCGGCATTTGCCTCTGCAACTCTAACCTTTTCTTCTGCCCTTACTACGGCTGCTTCTAAGATTACATCATGCTCTCTAGCCTTGGCCAGCTCAGAACGCCACATATTTGCCTCCTGAATAGCTGCCTCCGTCTGCTTGATTAACTGCTCTCTTTCTTTGGTTAATCCCATAATCTTTTCCTCGGACTCCTTAAGCTATAATAACAATTAAAGACAAATTGAGCACTCAAATAAGTTCATTGCAATTAATAGCAATGGGCTAGTTTTCCAAAGCATTTACTAATGGCGACTCAATTTCAATCTGCAAATAAAATAAGGGGGTAAAAAGATGAGAACAATTTTCAAATGGACTGGCATAGTGGTATACCTTCTGCGCAGACAACTCCTGTTGCTTCTCAAAATCTTTTTTTAATCGCTCAATTTCTGCACAAGCAATTCTCCGATGCTCGTCCATAGTATAAGCAGCAGATGCTGCTGCCTCTGCCGCTTCAGCAGTTTCAGATAGTTTATCGGCTATTTCTTTTATAGTTGAATCACGTGCACGAAGGACTCGGGCCAGATTCTGTAGTTCGTCGTCCTTAACTCTTAGTGTTTCCTATAGAGTAGTGTACCATCTTCAGAACCAAATCAAACGCAATAAAGTAGCTCAGATATAAAAAGAAGACAATAATACACGGGTAGACAATCTTTTTCAAATTAAAATTTTCCCTTCTCTATTATATTCACTATGCATACTCCTTTCAAATGTTTGTCATGAAATCAATCAATTCTCCATATCAATCCTCCCCCTTTCTTTTCGCTCTTTCCTTTCCACCCCAGTCTAACACCTGCTCCTGATCAACTACAGCATGTATCTAGCCACAACCATAAACATGTTCTAACTTCATCCTTTCATTAAGGTGTTTTTTATTACGAACCATACCTGTATCCTTTACCTATATCTTAAACACCCACTCAGTAATAAATATAAGAGTAGGATGAGGGGAGAAATTGGATAAATTTAGAAAGGAGGAAATAGAGATTAACCATCTAGTGGAAACAAACATAAGAATTTAAAATGGTTTCAAATCTTCATAAAATTTAACACATCACAAGCTATGAAAAGTGTCCTCCAAACCAAGAGAAAACAGAAAAAAAGAAAAAAGGAAAGAAACCTAAAAGCATAGCTAGCAGGGTTTATGGAATTCTTTTGTACATTTAAGGGATAAAAATCAGATAAAATGCATAGTAAATAGTCACCTGTGCATGTAACTTTACAAAGTTTAATTATGGAGTGGAGCCTAGAAAGATGGAATGAACCAGGATTAGATTGTACCTTCATGATTGTTAAATCATCCATAGGACCATCAGTAGGCTTTGTTGTCATCATTCCTAGAGCATTTCTGAGAGAAATCTGCATTGCTGCTTCAATTTCTTTAGAACATTCCAAGGCTGTTGAATTGGCTGCAGCAACAACTGTTGCAACAGTTCCTAATTTTGTAGAACCGCTCCCACTTAAGGAATTCACAGCTTCTTTATGGGCTTTCAGAACTAATTGTGTTGCGCTGATGTCAAATAATGAAATAGATCAGAAGATTTCGCACCAATAAAAAATAACTTCACCATAGACAGAAGCACATTGCAAACCTATATAATATTAATAAGATCATATTCTACTCAACTTGGCACAGAGAAAGAGGAATGTGTGATGATTAAACTTACTGTAAAGTCGACACCCATGCTCTAGCTGCACCAGGAGTCTCTGCACAGAGGAAGTAATCCTTTTTCTGAGGTGTCCCAATATCTTTTGGAGACAGTTAAAGATGTAACAAGTAGGGTGATTTTGGTTCGTTTGTTAGCATATATGATTCTTAAGTGATAATAAAAGTGTTAAACAAATTTGGGGGAAAAAAGGATACAAAAACAGCACCCATCATACTTTGGTAGCCCACTGAAACCCACAAACAAATGAATACATTGTCAACTAGCATCACAAACAAACTTCATCCAGAAGAATTTCATAAAATGAAATTATTAAACACAAGCAAATGTTAAAGACATTAATCTTACTTGAAGTTCACAGGAGATACAGTAATTGTGCTATTGGCATCAAATATAATTGTTCCCTTAACAGTTGGCTCATTTCTTCTTAACCTAAAAACCAAGCAAAACATTGAAGAACATGACTATCCATAGTTTATTTTTCCCTGACAAAGAGAAAAGGATATATATCATAATACACATACTTGTATTCCATTCTCCCAGTTGTCGGATCCAAGATTACCCAACGCTCGTTCCATTTTCTCAGCTGCAAACACAGCAAAAATCGATTCAATATGTAGTAACTATTACCCAAGCATTCTAAGTAAAAGACAGCACTGATTTTTTCTGAAAATACCAATAATGTAACTCAATGAATCACATAATGAAACTCAAAACACACATGAAAAGAGTGACATGATCAGAATCACCTATATTCCAAGAAAAATTGGAACTTTAAACTAGAATTGAAAACAATAACTATCATCAAGTACATGGCTACCAATGAAAAGGATCATAACATGAAATTACCAAACAGACATTTTAACAAACAATTGGTGATCAAAATCGAGAGACAGCAAAACAAAGTACGGAAAAATTAAAAAAGGAGAAAGTAATTTGAGTTTACGGTTTCAGATCGCTTGAGAAGAGGACCCTGCAACAAGTTTCTGCCAGAACCTGAAGCTAGCTGACGCTTGATCTTCTCTAAGCTGTTCTCTGTGTTTTCAGCAGCTCGCTGTGTGATTGCAATTCAGCTCAGTAACACAAACAAGAACAAATTTTGAAACAGAGAATAATGGAGAGATAGAAAAGGAAAGGGATTTGAAGAAGAAGAAGAAGAAGAAGAGTTACCGGAGAAGAACCGTTGGTGGTAGCCATGGGCGTAGATCAAGAAGGGTCGTGTTCGGAAAAGCTCAAAACACAAAGAGGGTTTTTGCTTTATTGGCGATATCCCTTAGAATTTTTATTTTTATTTTTTTTGGGTAATAAAATTACGCAAAAAATTAATTAAAAAACTGAAAGAAACGAAATAACGATGGGTACGACTGGTAGGTAATATTGTTGTTCGGACCTGCAGTTGCAGCTGATGTGATGATAAATGATACTCTAAATCAAAAAATTTAATTTTTACGTAGTGGTACAGTCATATTTGCATATGTCTGGGTTTTGATAATTAATCACAAAATTTAAAAAAAAAAAATTATTGATGTGTCACTGTGTAAATGAATCCATTTGTAAAACTAAGAATTAATAATTAATAATTAGAATTATTTGTAAAAAAAATTATATAAATATTTATTTGATGACATGTTATTATGTAGACATATATCTTTGTCATAAATAATATTAGAAATGAAGTTAACTGGATAATAATATAAATTAAATTAAACCTTATTTATAATTGTTAAATTTATATAAAAAGTATAAATTATTTTGTTTTGGCTATATAAATTAGAATTTAATTTCCATGCATCATTGGTGTAAAAAAGTTTTACACATGCATTCAATTAGGTGTTACCATATTATCAAAAGCAATTAATTTTCAAACACACTACTTCTAAAGTCATATAAATGTATAAATCTAATTGGATGACTGTTTAAAACTCCTTACACCAATGCATTAAAATTAAACTCTATAAATTATTATTTATATTCCAGAAAGAACCAAACCAGTCATTATTCTCAAGAAATTAAAAAACATACTTTTGGTCATGAAGAAATTAAAAATTTAAGCTTGTCATTGAGATATGGCCCATATTGTTTTTACAGTTGGGCTATGATGCTTTAAAATTTCATATTGAAGTCCAAAGAGGTATGTGATTGGGTTACAGGTCTAAAAAAGGTGATTGGTCTTAGGCCCATTTAAGTACCAAAAACATGCAAAAGTAGGTAGCTCCGCGGGTGAACCGTGAAGTGTAGACCGTGATAAATGGCGTGGGTTACTTAAATGTCTAGTCTTGATTCAAACTTTGGTGGGAGATTAGTCTGGGCCTACCGGTACTCTTGTACAAAAAAAAAAAAAAGTGTAGGTGGCAATTATAATTACAAAACAAATAAATTCTATCTATCCCAAGTCCCATCCATCTTTTTTTGCAGGCAGGCTTTGGGTTTTTCTTCTGAAAGTCTTTCCAGTTTTGAACTAAACTGAACTCATGGATCCCAAATTGTTCCCGCGTTCTTGCTTCGAGAAAGTGCGCGAAACCTATGGAAGAATTTTCAGAACCGATGAGCTGTACTACTATTTCACATCAATGAGCGGCCATGGCTCCCGCAGCAAGGAAATTCTTGGAGAATTGATGAACGCTCAGTTATTCAGAGGCTTTGACCACAAAACTTGTCTACACTTCCTTACTTGGTTCACTACCATTGATTCCTCCGGCAACCAACACTATCACCATCAATTCGAAACTCTTTGCAACTCGGACTCATTTTATGATCTTTGTTATTTTTTGCGTTTAGGCTGCTTCCGTATGGACAATGATTGGGACCAGATTTCCCTAAAAAGCTCGAAAGGACAGGTTACAAAGATTAAAAAGAGGTTTGCCGCCGCTCAATCTGAGGTTTTGAGTGCTTTTACAAGTCGTCGTCGTGGTGGTTGTGGTGGTGATACGCAGCAACGCTTGGCCCCCAAGGGGACGAGATCCCGCTCAAGAATTTATCCGGCAACATCGTCTCAAAGATCACGCAGTTCATGACGATCACACACGATTTTAGCAGGGAATTGAAGAACCTTGTCATCAACTACAAGGGTTGGTTTACACAATATCTTAAGCTTAACCGAACCTTGCTCTCAGAATTACATCATGTGAGTTTTCTCACTTGCTTTGTTATTATATTATGGACATTATTAATCACTCTAATAAATTTATTGCAAGAGTTGCAAGAACAAAAAATTTTAAAAATGGACACACACATCACTCTAATTAAAGTTTAGAATAATTATACACAACCAAGTGTTTTTAACAACTAAAGCCTAACCAAGTTGATCACTCACACGTGTCTCTCTCTTATTTTCGTTTTTTCGAATTTAAAATCCCTAAAATTTCGTTCCTTCTTTTTTCCACTCACACACGCTTCATTCTGCATCCTCCTCTTCTCATCATTCTTCTTCTTCTCCATCAACTCCTCATGCTTCTTCTGATGACGATGACGGTGACGGCAGCGGCGGCGACGACAGCAACAAAGAGGATGAAGAAGACAATGAAGACGACACAATAGATAAGAAGAAGACAACAGCGACAATGATGATAATGGCAACGACAACAATAGGAAGAAGAAGACCAAAACCACGTAAATAGGAGGAAGAAGAGGAATAGCAGCAGTAACAGGAAGATGGAGTACATTTGAGTACATTTGAGTGGTGACTTCCAATAATTCAAAATCATTTTCTAATTTCATTCAAAATTCGTTTCTGTTTTAATGAAAATCCAATTCAATTTTTATATATGAAAATCCGTTTCTGTTTTCATGAAAATCCAATTCAGTTTTTACATATTACAATCCGTTTCTACTTTCATTCAAAATCTGTTTCTGTTTGAGCTAAACAAGACCACGCCTTGGCGTGGGTTCATCACCAAAATCACGCCTAGGCGTAAAAGAAAATCCGTTTCTAATTTCATTCAAAATTCGTTTCTGTTTCATGAAAATTCAATTCAGTTTTTAATTCAAAATCCGTTTCTGTTTTCATTCAAAAACCGTTTCTGTTTCCATTCAAAATCCGTTTCTGTTTTCCTGAATATCCAATTCAGTTTTTTATACTAAATTCGTTTCTGTTTTTGTTCTAAATCTGTTTCTGCTTGTCTTCAAAATCCGTTTCTATTTTTTAAAAATAATCAATTCAATTTTTCATCAATAACAACACCAATAATAACAAAAACAACACCAACAACAACAGGAACAGGAACAACACCAACACCAGCGAAGAAGAAGATGATGATGATGATGATGATGATGATGACGGCTGTAACAACAATGGTGGTGGCTGCATAGTGAAGAAGAAGATGATGACGGCTGCAACAACAATGGTGGTGGCTGTATAGCAGTGGATGTGCGTTTTAAATTTTGAGAGAGGAGTACGCGTGTTTTGGAAGAGGAGAAGAGGGCGTGTTAATCATGTTATTTGAGTGAGAGTGGGTTAAAAATACTTGGTTGAACCTGGTTGGGCAAATTATTTGGATGTGTAACATTACTGTAAAGTTTATTGCACACTTAAGACTTGACAATAACTTGGAGTGTAAAATTTGTTAGACTGCTTAATTGTGTCCAATAATATCTTTTTTAATTTAACTCTGATATATTTCAAAAGTTAATTCAAATGGTGAAGGATGTCTCATATTTGTAAATTTTCAAAAGCCTATATTCTTCGTAGCGTGGAACTTGTAATACTTTTTAAACAACTCAATAATAATTAATAAGTGCACCCTGGTTGTGTTTGTAGGGTGCGGAATTTCTGAGCATCAAGAGCTTATTCAATTTAACTGTAAAGACAGTGATAGAATTAGGGGAGCGACCATTGAGGGTATAACAGAGTGGTGTGGCAAACTTACATTTTTACAAATGCTCTCATCACTTGTGGTTGGGATTGAAGAGGATCTTAGGGAGAGGGGTGGCCCTTCCCTTTGGCCTTTTGCATGACAAAATCATATTTAAATCAAAGGGTTTGCTTAGCGGTTTCATCAAAGCATATTACAAAGATCCAAGTTCAATTACCTTTCGTTAAAGTGTGTTTTTTGTTTTTAAATATTTAAGATTTTTCTCCAAAATCTTCTTAATTTTGTTGCTTATGTTTTCTATTTGTGTCAAAATTATTTTTGTCTTTAACAATTTAGAGGAAGTTAATGTCCAAAATGATTTTGATACAAATCAAAAACTTTAAAAATAAAAATCGAATAAAATTAAACATTAATAATATTTTTGAAGAAAATAATAAACATTAAAAACAAAAAACATGCTTATCTCCCTCCCTAAAATCCAAATTCCCTAAAGATACTCCCTAGGCATCCAAACTCCCTAAAATCCAAATTGTAGTTTAATTCGACTTGTACTTTATTTCTTTGATAATGGAGTTGATTCCATGGTTTCTTAAATACAAGAAGATTTGGTTGGTGTTTACTCCCATATACGTATATATTACAGGAAGAATGTACATAGTAAAAGAGAGGAAGAAAGACAAAAAAAAAAAAAAAAAAAGAGAAAAAAGTAGATGATTGTTTCCTTTGGCCTTTTGCATGACAAACTCATATTAAAGGGTCACTTGGCTAAGCTTATATTATTCTTCTAGAGCCAAGATCAATTTAATTATTTGAGTACTCTGAGTACATTGCTATGAAATTTCATTATTATCTGAAACATTTGGAAAAAGGAGAATTTTATTAATTGCGAAAGTATTCAATGTATATAAACCTCTTACTCTCTCATACAAGGTGCTATTCAATTTAATGAAGACTATGACCCAAATAAACTGAAGTCTTTGTACGAAAGATAAGTTATATGCAGTATGTATGGAGATATATTCTTGAAAATGAATTTTTTGTATTTTTCAAAGAAAAATATTTTCAAATTATTATGAACATGGTTCTCAAACTCTAATGTTAACTCTTAAACTCTTATGAGTTTACGAGTTTAGGTAGTGGAATCGAGTCAACTCGGCACTAAACTCGCATCTCGGTAAATTCGGCTGAACTCATGTAAACTCGAAGAAATTCGTATAAACTCGCTCAAACTCGTGAGTTTATGAGCGAGTCATCCAATTTAAATTTGACCCAATTTCGTCCAAAACAGCATCATAATGAAAAAAAGATTTTCTCCTAAGAGTTAGAGTTACAAAATTGTTGACTTACTCACATCCACTACTCTTTGCACCCAAGTTGTGTTTTGCGTGTTATATGTTTTTGTACTTATTGCATAATTGATAATTGTTATTTGAATTATAAATATATAAAACTAGTTTAGTTTATTATGTGCCTAAAATTGAAAATTTTTAATTTTAAATGCCTAGATTTAAGATTATGTATGATGTATTTTTGTTTTTATATAATAGGTAAACTCGTATGAATTTAAGAGTTAACTCGCGAGTCGAGTTTAGGCCGGCTCAACGAGTTTACTTAAACTCGCGAGTTTGACAATCTTAATTATGAATATAACTTTTATTAGGTGTATGATTTTTCAAAAAATTAATAAAAGGTTTGTATAAAAGAGTTACATAATTCTTTAAGTGCGATTGAAAATTTATTTGAGTACTATATATGAGTACATTAATATAAAGTTTCATTATTGAAAATGTATATAAGCTTCTTCCTCTTTTATACAAGGTGCTCGTAACATGTTTATTATTAAAGGATGTGACCCGAATAAACTGAAGTATTTGTACAACAAAAGACAAGTTAAATACAGCATGTATGGCGATATGTTCTTGAGAATGCATTTATCTTAATCTTCAAAGAAAAAATATTTACAAATTATTATTAATAAAACTTAGTATCTTGGCTAGAGGATAGGAGAAAAAAACTGGTGTATAAAATGGTAGCACACAATTAAAGATTGAAGAATATTTTATAATAATTGTATAAGAGAGTTACATAATTATTTGAGCGCGATTAAATAATTATTTGAGTACTTTGAGTACGTTATTGCTATGAAGTTTCATCATTGTCTGGAATATGTGAAAAAATGAAAATTTTATTATAATTGCGAAAGTATGTTAAGATTTGATTATACTAGGTACTCTTCAGATGGATTTTCGAGAATTTTATTATAATTGCGAAAGAGTGGATTTTCAGATGTATATGAGCCTCTTACTCTCTCATACAAGGTGCTCTTCAGAGTTTCATGAATACTATGATCCGAACAAACTGAAGTCTTTGTACGAAAGACAAGTTATATGCAGCATGTATGGAGAATATTTTCCTGAGAATGAATTCTTTATATTTTTCAAAGAAAAAATATTTTCAAATTATTATGAATATAACTTATATTAGGAGTATGATTTTCCAAAAAATTAATAAAAAGCTTGTATAGAAAAGTAACATAATTGTGCGATTGAATAAGTATTTGTGTAGTGAGTACTATGAGTACATTGCTTTGAAGTTTAATTATTGTCTGAAAAATGAGATTTTTATTACAGCACGAGAGGTCTGATAATACTAGAATGGCAAAGAGTGGGTTTTCAGAATTTCTTAGCATCAAGAGCTTATTCAATTTAACTGGAAAGACAGTGATGGAATTAGGGGGAAGGACCATTGAGGGGATAACAGAGTGGTGTGGCAAACTTTCATTTTCAAAAATGGCCTTTTGCATGACAAAGGGTTGCTTGCCGGTTTGATCAAAGCATATTACAAAGAGCCAAGTTCAATTACCCTTCTTATGCTAAAGTGTGTTTTTTGTTTTTAAATATTTAAGATTTTCCTCTCAATTTTATCACTAATTTTTCCATTTGTATCAAAATTATAAAGTATCATTATTATGAAATTTGACTAGAGAACCATGAGAAGTAAACTAGTATAGTGTATTGCCCTTTCGGTCCTTCAATAGCTATAAAAATATAAGCACAAAAGTATTATTATTATTATGAAATTTGACTAACACTACACCCTAGCTTGATTTTGGCACCGGACATAGCATAGGAGACTTCTGGTTTCGTGCTTTGCGATTGTGAATAGCCAAAAGAAATAATGTCTAGAGTGTTTAACAGGTATTTAAACTTGCGAGCATTAGGATTTGGTTACTTCATGCACCCTTCAATTTGTCATAAGAGTTAGTGAGGAGAAGGCTATTAAGTTCAGCTTTTCCCTCTTCCTTCTGCATTTCATCTGATTGATGTATTCCACCTACACAGAAACCGACAAGCTTGTATCAGCCTTAATCAGGCATGAATATGATGAGGCACTCAACAGCTTGTTTGAATTTTTGTGTGATGCAGCGAGAGTAACCGTATCCCGCGAAGCACTAATTGCCCAATTATTGCACGCCAAGCAATCGGGATGCTACAAAGAGATACTTGTCAAGCCTTTAGCGACTGGTTCATTTTCTCTCCTAAACCACCCAAATTAACAACTTTTTCGGATGATCACCATCTTGCCAAGGAGCAATTTAAGACTCTTGCCAAGGATGACGACTTTTTCCGACTCTGCTCCCATCTTCAATTTAGGTACGAATTTGATGAAGAAAGCCCGGGCTATATTTTCGTAAGAAGCTTGGATGGAGATCCTCTGCGCTTGGATAAGAGCGTTGCTACCGCTGAATCCGGTGTTTTGAAGGGCTATGCTGATTCCATTCAAGAAGGTTTGGTGGTTGACGGTGATGGAGTGATCCATGTGCCTAATGTTTCCACCTATGTCCTCTCTCAGGTCATCCTTTTCTTGGAGAAGAAGTTCCATTTCCAGGAGAACGTCGATAAAGCTGCCGCTCACTACGAGGGATGGTTCACCGCCTTTTTCAACCGCAACACTATCATTCTCTCAGATTTGGAACAGTTCGGCTCTCTTCTTATCTTTTCCCATTTGCAATCTGTTTAGATGCAGTTAACTTCATGTAAAGTTGTCACTTGAAAACAGTTAAATAACAATTTAGTCAAGCAAACATGTTAAATAATCTTACAACGCTTTTAACAAGCCACTTCACATAAAATCGACTGCACCTAAGTATTCACTTTTAAAGTTTGTTCTTGAATTAGACTTAGGGTTTGAATCCGTTAAAGCAGGTGCATTAGTCACTTGTACCCGATAGTGTAGTTGAAGTTCAATAGTTGTAAGCTAAGCTTATTCCTTAATACATTTCTGCCTTCCTTTTTTCATTATATTTCACCATTATTGTGGATCCTAGGCTGCGGAAACTCTCGAGATCCCTAGTGTTCTGGTGCGAAAGTGGAAGAGTTCGATTGTCCGAGGTCTTCACGGATGAGCTCTTCAGGATTCAAGGTGCTCGGACTTAAGCGGAATACTTCAGCTTCCACGAGAATCTTCGGATGTTGCTCTGATCTCCAAGGAATGGTGGGGGGTGGACCTGCAACGCCACTCCGACGCTCAAGTCAGATAGAGAGAATTGTTTAGCAGTTTAGTCAAGATGAGGGAGAAGAGAACTTACCTTCCTAGGTCAAACTAGGATAGTTAAATAAGATGACTTGAGTGATCAGTTAGGTTAGGCTGCCGGGCTTGGTATTCGGATCCCGAACTCTTCGGATTTGAAGACTTAGCTGATAACTCGGATCCCAAGCCTGTTGCTGCTTACAACCGAGGAGGTGACAGATCTAGTGACGAGACCTATTGAAAAGGCGTCGGTGTTATGTGGGAAACTATCATTTTCGCGAATGCTCTCATCCCTTTTCGTTAGAGTCACAGAGTAGGGTTAAGGTCTTCCATTCATTCTCTGTGATTTTGATGTTATTGAATAGTCTCTCCCCATCGTTGTACCACCTTCCTGCTTCCATGGGAGTTAATAGGGTCTTCTCGCTAATTAGAATATGCTTCCACGGTCAATCCAGTGTTTTTAAGGAAAACTATCAAGGAGCAAAAGTTTTCTACTTTTTTCTACCTTTTATACTGTACAAATGTTATGCTATAATAATTCGATTTTAATTAGAAAATAACTAACATTTGTGACCGATTTAATGAGCTATAGCATACAGATCAATACACAAATGGTTTTAATAATTAATGTGTTTTTAAATGAGTAAAATTATTTTAGTTTTTGTTTTTGGTCAATATTAAAATTATTTTACTTAAATTATTATCTTTCTCTACAAACATATCAAAGATGCATACATATGTAAAGAAGAGCTAAGCAATTTGATTAGGATATTGTAGAACTAGATGAAGAGATATCACTTGATTGGTTAAAAGTTAAAACATTGTAATTAATTATATAATTTTTGGTGACTTAATTAATTATATAATTGTGTTTTAAAATTAGTATTACAATTATAACTTATAAGCATAACCAATGTTTTTTTTTTTGTGTGACTATAACCAATGTTTTGAAAACTGGACGGGTAAGTTTAGTGTCCAAAATTAATATCGCAATTTACTTCATTGTCTTTTAGACAATTATCCTCGCTGTCAAATACTTTTTAAAGTCAATATACAATTAAAGACTAAAGAAAAAGAAAAGGAAACAAAAATGCAAAACACTTTTTTCTTTTTGACATGAAAAACACTTATATTTGAAGTCAAGATTTTATGAATGCAACTATTCCTATTGGAATATTTAATCCTTGGATGCTGGATGGACAACAAGAAAAAAAAATGGTATTTCATTATTATTACAATTCAATCCCTTCTTCCCAAAATAAATATTTTAAGAATAGTAAACACATTTTGTTTGTAATATTTATTTTATTTGTTAACAAATACCCCTTTAGAACATTCGTTAAGATTGAAAGTTACCAGAGATGAGTGCTTAGTGATTAGAAGAGAGTGAAAGATCAAATCTGCATTATTATGACTTAAAGATGTGAGAGTTTGAAGCTATTTATATATTACAAGAGAGGCCAACAAAGGTTGATCTAGTTGGTAAGGGATCAGCTCATAACTCACAAGATTGTGAGTTCGAACCTCGCTGCCGATGTGAGAATTTTGTTGGTAGGCGATCTATAAATACCTCTGTAAACGCTTATAGAGCCGTGGGGCCTGCTCTGGCCTTGATGAGCCCCCGGGACCCAACTCACCTAAACTTTTGCATATAAAAAAAAAATATATATATATATATATATATATATACTACAAGAGAGAGAATAGCAAACTAATTAACTCAATTGACAGCTTAGGACTCTCATTACTAATTGATTTATACTGGAATATAGATTCAAATTGTATAGAACATACATAATAAGTTTAAAAAAATAAAAATAAAAAATATATGATAATGAGTAGAACAGAAATGGTATTGAATTGTTCACCGAGAAAAAAGAAGAAGAAAAGAAATGGTATTGAATTTTATCCGAATTCTAACTTGCACATTTTGAAGTCCTGAAAAACCAACTTCTCTCCTACCCAATATCGTACGTTGACCCTTCTCCACCCACAACTGCTTCATCTTTTCCGTCTATTTTTCATTTTTCCTTTGGAGAAATTATTTTATTGTGATGTCTTAACATGGTCCTGTAATTATTGAGGTTGGTAACTTGGTCAACTTGACTATGTAGGTTGGAGAATATAATCCAGTGCATTTACATGACTTGCCCACACTTCATTGGACCTGTTATGTTCGGGGGAGGAGCTACAGGACTTGTGTAGTGTCACTAACTTTGATTTTTTAGAATTAATATTTAACTTTGTTTTCATTCTTTATATATATGTGATGTGATGTTTCTAATTTTTAATAGGATCACACTACATCCTACGTTGATTTCTTCCAGAAGAACAAGAAAACCTGGTAAACCAGCCAATCAAAAGCGAGTGCTTGCGCTTGATTTCACACCGGACACAGCTTTGGAAACTTCTGGTTTCGTTCTTCGTGAATAGCCAAAAAAAAATAAAAATAAAAAAAATTTCTACAGTGTTTGATAGGTATTTAAATTTTCGAATACTATTTATTTACTTTACCATTCAATTTGTGATAAGAGTTGGTGAGGGTGCAGGTTAAGTTCACCGTGTGTCCGCGTCTGTCAGCTTTTCCCTCTTCCTTGTGCATTTCATCTGATTGATGGATTTACTCCGCGAAGGAATGTGGGATACCTTAATCACTTTACCACCGAGCTTCACCGAGTTGTTCAGGGGGGATATATCTGTCTCAGCCTCACTCTTGTATCTGGAACACCAATGGAGCGTTACGTTATTGTTCAACTTTTTCTGTGATGCAGCGAGAGTAACTGTATCCCGGGAAGCGAATTCTTGCTCGCCAAGCAATCGGGAAAGTACAAAGAGGATGCTTGTCAAGCCTTTAGCGATTGGTTCATTTTCTCTCTTAAACCACCCAAATTAACAACTTTTTCGGATGATCATCATCTTGCCGAGGAGCAATTTAGGAGTCTTTTGAAGGATGAAGACTTTCACAGACTCTGCGTCCATCTCCGACGTTGGTTCAGAGATTATGAACGAAGCATGAGCAAGATCCCCGTAAGAAGCTTGGATCCAGGTCTTCTGCGCTTGGAAAAGAGCGTTGCTAGGGCTGAATCCGGTTTTTTGAGGGGCCACGCTCATTCTATTCAAGAAGGCTTGGTGTTTGACGGTGATGATGGAGTGATCCCTGTGCCTAATGTCTCCAGCTATGTCCTCTCTCAGGTCATCCTTTTCTTGGAGAAGAAACAACATTTCCAGGAGAACATCCACAAAGCTGCCGCCCACTACGAAGCCTGGTCAACCGCGTTTTTCAACCGGAACACTCCCATTCTCTCCGATTTGCAACAGGTCAGCTCTCTTCCCATCTTCTCCGATTCGCAATCTGTTAATTACATGCAATTAGTTAGTCCGTTTTAGAGTTTGTTGTTGAATTAGACTTAGTGCATGAATCTCTTGAAGCATGTGCATACCTGAAGCACCATTACTGTGGATCCTAGGCTGCGGAGACTCTCGAGATCCCTAGCCTGAAGGAATCGGTGAATAAGGAGCTAAAGCGCAAGGATCGTCGTCACCTCAATGACAATTTGTCCACCGAAATCTTCCATTATTTCTCTGGTATGGCCGGCAACAACAAACGCAGCGGAGCCATTTTGGAGGAATTGAACAACATCAACTTATTTAGAGCCTTGGATAAGGTTGCCTGTGAAAACTTCAGAAAATGGTTCACTCTGATTGGCGAAGATTTGGGTAGAGACCATCATAATGAATTCAAGACTCTCATGAAGTCCCCTGACTTCAGTCAAGTCTGCCTTTCTCTATACTGGGGCAAGGAACGTTTACATCTTGCCCAAATCTCCCTAAGAAGCCATGATGGAATGGTATTGAAGATTGATAAGCTTGTTGCCGTTGAGGAATCATTGTCTTTAAGAAGGTGTGTAAGCCGTAGCGGTTTTTGGGAGGAGATCCCTGTGAGCATTGCTAGCCCTGTACTCTCATCGGTCATTGACTTCTGTTGCAAGGTATGGGATTTCCATAAGATATATGGTTCCCACCGGATCAAGGAGGGCCTCGTGGTTGTGGATCATTTCCGAGACTGGACCACAGAATTTCTCAGGCGTAACATAGACAAGCTCTCTGAATTGTACGAGGTTAGTTTCTTTTTTCTTCTCATGTATGTACTATCTATTTCGTGTTACTTCTTGATATTATGTGCTACATAGCAATGATTTTTTATGTTATTTGTTTGAGATCAGTATATAATAGATGGATGTGGTCTCATTCTAATACTCTAATGCCTATTTTTCAATCTAGAAATATGGATGGTAACAGTGTAATACATAGCCACATGTATGCATGTATAGTAGATCTGTTTTTTGAAGATTCATGACTCTAATGCTTGTTTTATGGTATATCACTTAATTAGTTAATCTGAATCACCCTAGATTTATGGCAAGTTCTTAATTTTATCATTATGACTTGTGTATCATGATGCATGTGGTTCTCATTGTTAGATTGAGCATCTGCTTCATGCTTGTCTTTGACAGGAACAAATTTACTTTGCTGTTTACTTATTTAGTGTTCATGCTCCACCAGAAGTTTTGTTATCTTTTGATGTTCCTCCATTTTAATTTGCAAATTAAGGCAATGCTGTAACTGTGGTTGTTTAGGCTGCTGACTTTCTTGAAATCCCGAGCCTGTTGCTGCTGACAACTGAGGAGGTGACAGATCTGGTAACGAGGCCCCTACACAAGGCATCGGTTTTGTCCGGGAAACTATCATTTTCGCGAATGCTGTCATCCCTTTTTGTTAGATTCACAGAGTAGAGTTGGCCAAAAATGGAAATTAGTTTGCTGTTGTTAATATCAAAGGACTACTTTATTGCTTGCTTGTTCACCATTTTTATGTTTGCTATCTTGGTGAATTTCAGTTTGTTTCCTCTTTGAAGGTTTGTAGCAGCAATTGATGGTGAACCCATTTGGATATTGCTCTCATTCCAAGTCGTTACACGATTATGTAGACAAGTATAATATATGATTTAGTTGATTTTTGTCTTGCTTAGTTTCTTTTCTGACTATAATGTTTTCTTTAAAAAATAAAATGGTGTTGCTCACCGGGTTTGAACTTTGAACTAGATTAGATAGCTTTCACTCCCTCTAAAGATGTGGATGATAGGTACTTTCATGGTCATTCACAGTGACATCAATGTTTGTGAGGTGTATGGTTAAAGCAAAGGTCATTCTTTTCATAGTGATTTTATTGAATTTAAAAGTTTGCCTCACTCTTCACGGATACATTCTTTTATACTTCATCCAAGTGACTGGAGCTGGCTTCTTCTAAGTGATCAAATACAGGAGGAGCTCAACAAACTAGTTGTCCACTAGTCGGAGCTGTAGATATGACATAATTCCCACCTTTATTGTAAGAGGTTTTCAGGTTCGAACCTAAAAAGAAATAGTTGTCTACTAGCATTTCACCTACACCACACATTTATTACATTATGAAAATAGTGTTCATAGAAATATCATCCTTTTTGCTATTTGATTAAAGGAGTACTTCACCAATAACCATCCCATGTTTGTTTGTTTGATTTAATTCGCTTCTTGATAGCAATTTATGATGAGCTTGTTCGCATAATGCTTTCCTAACCAAGGTTTGTGGTTATGGAGCATAGACTATTTAAGGTTTAAACGATGAGGTCCATATAGCTTTGTCTTTCATGTTCATTTATTATTATTACACTACAGTGAGATCAATGTCAGTGAGGTGTATGGTTAACAGGTTAAGGTCATTCATTCATCTAATTTTTCTACCTTTTCGGTTTTCATATTGCACAAATGTTATGCTATAATTCCATTTTAATTAGAAAATAACTAAGACTTGTGACCCAGTTATAAAAGAGGTAACTGTTATAATTCATTACTCATTACTCGAATGTTAAGCTGAATTATAACAAACAGATCAATATACAAATATTTAATAATTAATGTGTTTTTAAATAATTAATTTTTTTTTTACTTTCTGTTTTTTTTTTTTAACGAAGGCAATTGGAGATCATATTATTGATGGAATAAGATGAAATACAATAAGGGTAGGGTCCATGCTTGGACAACCAATAGAAGGGGAAATCTTGCAAATAATAAAAACTAAAGAACTGAAGAGATAGACTGAAATTAAAAGGGGAAAGTTGGGGCTTCTTCACGGTGAGTGATGCTGGTGGTACTCCCTCACTAAATCCATGGCTGCAGCAAGAACAGACTCCGGTGAGCTTGCTACTCGTTCAAAGATGCGCAGATTCCTCTCTGTCCAAAGCTTTCACAGAGTGCATGCCACCACACTGGATGTGTGCCGCCACTGTTGTTGTCTTTTCAGCTCATCCATAACGCCAAGCCACCATCTCCAGAACACATCGGTGGTTATTGGGTTAGTAGCTGCTTGAATCTCCGATTTTCGCCACACTTCCTCAGCAAAGGGGCATTGGGTCAAGCAGTGGAGAACCGATTCTCCTGTGTTGTTGCATCAAGGACAGATATCAATGACCGATGGGATTCTCCGATTGAGGCGAGTACGAACTGGGAGACCGTCTTGGAGGGCCTTCCATAAAAAGACCTTCACCTTTGAAGTGCATCGAAGGTCCCAAAGGTGTTTCCAGAGGCGTTTTTCACTGCATTGAAGAGGAAGGTGAGAGATTGGTGGGTGGAATAATTGGAAGGCAATCTTATATCATGAGGCGACGGTGTAGCTTCCACATTTTTCCGGTGACCAGGTAACAAAATCATCTCTGCCAACTTCAATTTTAGTTTGTAGAATTTCGGTGGCTATGTCAGGAATGAAATTGTTTCTTATTAGCTCTGTGTTCCACTGTTGGTTGGTATCCATTAATTGATAGACCCATTGTAGCTGTGAATGTGGATTTCGCTGTTGGAATAACGAAATAGGATTAAATTTCTTCAGCCAAGAGTCCTCAAAAATGTTAATAGTAGAACCACTGCCCACTCTCCATAGTAGACCATTTTCCAGCACCTTACGACCTTCAAGGAGGCTTCTCCATCCCCAAGAAGGGTGGTTACCAGTAACAGCTTTAGAAAAATCTGTGTGGTGAAAGTATCTGCCTTTGAGCATCCTTGAGAGAAGTGAATGAGACCTTGAGAGTATCCTCCAGCTCTGTTTGGCTAGCATAGCTAAATTAAAGGCCTTGAGGTCCTTAAAACCTAGACCCCTTGCTGCTTATCTCTGCAAAGAATGTCCCAACTAATCCAATGAAGCTTTCTTTCTCCCCTTCTCTGCCCCCACCAAAAGTTTAAAATCATTCGGTGAATATCATCCAACAAAGATTCCAGTAACTTAAAACAGGAGAGGGTGTAAAGAGGGACCGCAGTGGCAACTGCTTTAATGAGAACTTCTCTTCCACTAGGTGAAAGCATAGATCGTTTCCATAGTTGAAGCTTCTTTTGTACTCTGTCCTTGATGTAGTTGAAAGTAGCCTTCTTAGATCTAGGAATGACAGCCGGTAGACCTAGATACTTGTCCTGAGAGCCTGTGTGGGGAATGTGAAGTAGCTGGGATAAAGAGTAACGAGTAGAGGGATCAATGTTCTTACTAAAGAATAAGCTTGAATTGGAGAGATTGAGGGTTTGTCCACTAAGAGAGCTGTAAGTGGTTAGGATAGATGAAAGTTGAAGGCATTCAGTAGTGTTGGCTTTACAAAAGAGAATGGAGTCATCAGCAAAAAAGAGATGGCTAATTGTGGGACAACGGGGGTTCAGCCTAATACCCAAAAAAGAATGAGAGATTCCCCCTTATGCAATAGGTAAGAGAGCCCTTCAGCACAGAGAAGAAAAAGAAATGGAGAGAGAGGGTCACCCTGACGTAAGCCCCTAGACGGAGAGAAATAGCCATGAGATTGCCCATTAATCAGAAGAGAGTAGGATACTGTAGTAACACACTGCTGCATCCACCCTATCCAAGTTTTGCAGAATCCTAACCTTTCCATGATTTCCCACACAAAAGACCATTCCACTCGATCATAAGCCTTACTCATATCCAGTTTTAAAGCCAATTCTTGGGAGCCATAATTCTTGTGCTTTAGAAAGTGCATGAGTTCATGAGCAATGGGGATGTTGTCACTTATGAGGCGACCCTTAATGAATGCACTCTAATTCACAGAGATAATCTTATCCAAAGATCCTTGCAAACGATGAACCAGTATCTTGGATATGATCTTGTAAAAAATTGAACTCAAACTGATTGGACGCATAGAGCCCATAGAATCAGCGTTCTGAACCTTAGGAATCAAACAAATTTGAGTGTGATTTAGAGTTCTTAGCATTCTGCCACCTGCAAAGAAACTAATAATAGCTGGAATAAGATCACACTTAATAAGATCCCAAAAGAATTGGTAGAACTTAGCTGTGTATCCGTCTCCCCCTGGAGCTGCAAAAGAATTAATAGAGAATGTAGCCTTCTTAATCTCTTCTTCTGAAATATGACTGATCAATCTCAAGTTAGTTGCCTCATCAATCTTCATAGGCAAATCCCTTAGAAAATCAGAAGTTGGAATAGGCTGAGAAGTAGTAAATAGGTCCTTAAAATAAGAGATCGTTGTTTGGCCTATTCCTTCAGAGGAGGTATGAACAGTGCCTGAATTATCCACCAATCTGTGAATCTGATTTTTTCGATTTCTGGTTTAGAAGGCAGCATGAAAGAATTTAGAATTTTGATCCCCATATTGCAACCATTTAATTCTTGATTTTTCCTTCCAGAATCTCTCCTCATTAAGGTAAGCTTCAGCTAATTCTTCCTCCTTGCGCAGAATTAGGACTTGATCAGCTTCTGTGCCTTTCTGTTTTTCAATTGCCAATTCACCTCTTAGCCTCTGAATGTTTCTTTGAGTGTTGCCTGAACCTGTCATTTGCCATTCAACTAGAGTATGTCGACAAGCCTTTAGTTTACTGGAGAATCTAAACATCGGTGAGCCTTGTACTGGAGTTAGCCAACATTGTTGAACTAGCCGGCCAACCTCCTCAATTTCACACCACCTCTCCTGGAATCTAAACAAGCGCTTTGGTTTGGTGAACCCTGTGTAAGAGAGTAGGAAGAGTGGGGGGTGATCAGAACCCATATCATTTAGGTGAAGAACAGAAGCTCTAGGATAGTCAATCCTAAAAGCTAGATTAGCCAAGCAACGATCAAGCCGTTCTCTTATTAAGTTAGCACCAAACTGCCTGTTACACCATGTAAATTTATCTCCTTGATACCCCAGGTCAACCAAGTTGCCAAGATTAATGAAATTATTGAAAGCATCAATAGCAGAGTAGGGCTTCATTCGGCCCCCTACCTTCTCATGGTGAGCACTGATTGAATTGAAATCGCCAATCACAAGAAAGTATTCATGGGAACTCTCTTGAGAAGAAATAATTCTAGAGAATTGTTCCAATCTCCTAGATTCTTGAGTGTCCAAGTAAACTGCAGCAACCCTCCAACTCCGTTGAGTAGCCATATCTTTCCATGTAAATAGAATAAAGAACTCCTCAGAGGAAATGATGGAAATTTCTGATGTATCCTTCCACGCCAGCACTAGGCCACCCGATAGACCATTAGGATCAACACAATGAACCGAAGTGAAACCAAACTTAGAACAATGAGCCATCACTTTCGAGGAGACGTTCTTGGTTTCACATAGAAACATCACCTCGGGGGAACGAGATCGACAGATCTCTTGGATGTTGTGAACCGTCAGGGGATTCCCCATACCCCGACAGTTCCACATCAGTAAATTCATGGACACTTGGGTGCCCATTCTGGGGTGGCACCCTCTCTCTCTGCAACAGTTTCCTCTGAGCATCTTCTTTTCTGTTCCTGATCCTCTTTATTTTCTTGGGCATTTCTTTTAACACCTGTAACTCTGACATACTTCTTCTTGGCTTTTTATTTCAGGGATTATCTCTTAGAGGAGCTTTGAGAACAAGACTCGGTGGAATGAAAGGCAAAGATATTAGTATTCAGACTCTGGAGATTATTGCCTTCCAATAACAAGGTACTTTGCTTCTGCTGATTAACTGCATTTGATTCTGATAACGAAGGCTTGTTAGTTTTAGGCTCACTTGTGACTTTTTTTTCTTCTCTTGTTGGGACTGCCTTGGATACCACTGATAAGTTGGCTAGATCTTTGATTAGATTGACTGGAATAAGCTTTTTTGTAATTGGTTGCTGAGAAAATTCCATAGAGGAATTAGGATTAGAATTTTCTTTGGACAGAGTCTCTCTTCGGCCTCCCTGATCCGATCTTAGCCAATCTCCCCATTTCTCTTCTTGTACCTCTCCCTTAATAGAATCATCAATGTGGAAGCTGCAATTCCGAATTTCATGTCCAATATGACCACAATAATGGCAGAAGCTGCTGATTCGCTCATATTTGACTGCCACCTCCAGTACTTTATGATCAGGACCTGAAATCTTAATAAATCCACGCAAAGGCTTAGTGATATTCAGGTTAACTCGAGCCTTAACTATGCTATTTTCTTTACCTTTTACAGAAAAGAGATCGGTCTCCAAGACCTCACCAAAGGAAGAACCCAGTTTGTGACCAAGCTCCTTTGTCTTGAAATGTTCTGGTAGCCCCCAGAATTGGATCCACAGAGGAACGTGGATGAAATTTGCATCATCGAGCAGTTCACCCTCCTTCCATCTATGTAAATTCAGGATATAATTCTTGAAGAGTCACGGACCTCCTCTTTCAATCCTGAGCACGTCTTTCTCATCATGAAAAAAGAATTGGAAAATGTTTCCTCCTCGATCTGTAACCTTAAAACCTTCAGGCTGTCGCCAAATGGCATTCAGTGCTGTCTCAAGTATCCCTGCAGAGAAGGAACGATCAGCAAGAATGCGTCCAATAAGACTCTTTGAGCATTTTTCAATGTCCACTTGAATATCAGAACTGTCCAGCACAATGACAGAGTCTTCCTCAGCATCAGGAACTGTAGAGATCCTCTCATCAGGGCCAGCAGAGGACGTCATTGTCAAAGTGATGAAGGTGGATCAATTGATCACAAGAATTTGGAAAAATAGAATTACTCCCAAAGCCCTAGTAGAGCATAGTCACAACCCTAGTGGGCACTTTTACTTTCTATTTTTGGTCATTACTAAATTATTTCACTTATATAATTAGATTGGTTAGAATATTGTAATTAATTATATCAATGTTGTTTAAAAATTAATATTACAATCAACGTATAACAATAACACATTTTTCTCATTTTTCTTTCAAATGCAAAATATTCAGTATTCAACAATAGAATTTTATACGAAGGACACAAAAAAGAATGCAAAATAAAACCGCTGAACCGCATTATTGAAAATCGCTATAAAACCGTTGAACCGGTCGATTGAATCGAACTGTGATCCGTCCGATTTTTTAAAACAAAAAAAAATTCACTAAATTAAGGTTCTTCTTCCTCCTTGATGCCTTAGCTGCTTTTGATTTTGTGCTTCACTTGTTTTTTGTTTTAAGTGATACAAGTCCATCAATCTTCAACTTCAAGATTCAGTCATTCAGATGATGTGATTTCTTCCTATTTGGTGTTTCCCCATTAATCTCCATTTCAAGTGTGTCTTGTGAATACAATATGTCTTTCTTATAAGTCTCCATAAAACTGAATTACATTATAATGTTGCAATTAAGGCTCTTCCTCATTATTGAAATGCCAATTTGTTACTAAAATGGATTGAGGATCCATTAAAATGCAGCATTGTATAGTTCATTGGTATTCATTAGGAATTGATGGGCTGAATAATTGTGTATTTATGAGTCATGGAGGGATCTACTATATGTATCATAAGTGAAGTAACATGTTTAATTAATTGTATAATACTGATACAATACATACCAAAACATGTCACCACTAATTTTCACATTCTCATCTTGAGTTAACCTTTATTATCAACTCAATTTTATGAATTAATAGTTTTAGATAATTACAAACTTCAAAGTTGACTTTTGATATCTTGATTTTTTTTACTTGACTTGTGTGTTTCATTTGGATGAGAGTATATAGTTTAGTTGAGGTAGTACTTTTAATTTTTCTGAGATTATTGGTTTATATTAAAATATTTATTTATTTATTGTGTTTATTTTTATTTTTGATATTATTTTATTATAAAATTTTGGGTTAAATTTTGGTTGAACCTGTTGGGTTAATAAATCAGTGAACTAGTGACATGACCGGTTCAATATCCGGTCTGGTTTTTCACAACTATAAATAACCTTTCGAATTGAAATGTAAGGGAGAGAATAAATTTAAGTGTTGGCGGTCCTTTCCCTTGCGAGTTTCGTAATTGAAAAAACTGGTGAGAGAGCGAAAACTAGTAACAGTAAGTAGTTACTAGTAAGCACAGCTTCTTTAGCTTCTCAATCTCATCGCTTCTTTTTGCAGAGAAAAGCCCGAACCAACCCTAATCAAAATCCTCATTCTTCTTCCCTCACCCATCTGAACTTCACTCTCACTCTTTTACACACGAAATTTCAGCTAG
>JASCZI010181250.1:9714-32918 GCA_036250425.1 Stylosanthes scabra | reverse complement strand
TTCTACTTCTTGTGTGGTACTGCAGTACTTATTTTGCTTGACCATGTTTAGGTTTTGACAGAAGCAGTGCGGGTTTCTCAGCAGGTGAGCATCTAAACTTTTGTTTAATTTATTCAACAATTTGCACAAAACTTAGATTTGACAGCCAAATTTGCCTTATAGAATACATGCAACTATAGGTTCATGTCAAAATAAATTTATTAGTAGATGTTGTAATTTAACCCAAAATATATCTTCCCCATGTACTACTTAACTTATATTTTATGTGTTATGCTGTGTTGATTGACAATTTTGATCTATGCAGCAAAGCAATGATACCTGTCTTGCATACACTTTAGCAGCTATCTCAAACTTGCTGTTTGAGAACGGAATCTCAAGTACAGCTAGATTACTAGGATCATCATACTCACTTTTTACGAGCATAGGTATTTCACTCTCTGTTCAACAACAATTGTTTGTTCTCTTGAGAGGTTCTTTGAAGAGAGCAGAAAGTCTGAAATTGAAACGGTTGGTAGCTTCCAACCATCTGGCAATGGCTAAGTTTGATTTAACGGTAATGAGATTTTATTGCTACATTAAACATTCTCTTTCTTTATCTAGTACCTTTTCCTGTTTAGATTTCTTCAAGATCCACAAACTTAAATTGTTCTCAAGTCTTAACATCTTGTTAGCGGTTACTGAAACATGAAATTATATATGATCTCATTTACATCATGGTAGTATATTATTGCAGCATGTTCAGAGGCCCTTGCTATCTTTTGGTCCAAAAACTTCCATGAAGCTCAGTACATGCCCTGTTAATGTTTGCAAGGTAGTAGAAATCTTGTAATATTATTATAAGTGGATGATAATTACTGAACAAAAGGAATTAGGTCTTAATGCATTGTCTTGTTCTATGATTGGCAGGAGCTCAGATTGAGCTCTCATCTCATCAGTGATTTTTGCTCCGAGAGTTCTGCAATGACAATTGATGGTGCTTTCAGTACAGCTTGGATTAGGAATTTACCAAAGCCTACAGGTTCTTTAATACTATGCCCAGAAAATGGATCTGGAAGCAGCAGTTCTAATGTTTCCCAGTTCTGTGCACAACCAACCTCAATTCCAGGATCTGTTATGCAAGTATTGGGTTCATCTTATCTACTACGGGCAACTACATGGGAGTTATATGGAAGGTAATTTCATATTTGTCTTCTAGGTTCATGCGATCTAATTTCATGATTTATTGAAAGCCCACCGGCTTAATTTCACACTTTATTTTTTCTCTCTCTCATCAGCACACCGCTGGCTCGAATAAATGCACTGGTACATGCAACTTGCTTTGCTGATGCATCAAGGTAGCTTCTAAGCTGAATGTATAACCATTGTTTATTAAGCAAAATGATGATTTTTCCCTTCTATTATTTTTATTCTTTCCCCCTTGTGTTGACTTTGTCTTTCTTACCCAGTTCGTCAGATACAGCGTTAGCGTATGTAAAGCTCATTCAACACTTAGCAGTCTTCAAAGGATACAAAGGTTGGAATCGTTGCATTAAATTGAATATATTTCCACTTTCGTTTCATATTTGTGTGCTTCCATGTTTCATTCTATTCTCCCCTAATAGTTTGTATAGCATCAACCAGAGTCACTGTTTTTAAATAATAAAAAATGGGCAGTTTGGTACACAAGCATGTGTTACACATGGTTCAGGGAAGGGTCACACCCAACGGGTGCAATGTAGGCAACCTGATAAACATATGATTCTTCGGTTGAACTTGTTTATGAATAATAATATTACATAATAGTATAAGTTTTTTGTTTTCCCCTTCTTACTGATCCATCTTCTTTTCTGTCTTTAGAGGCCTTTTCCGCCCTTAAAATAGCAGAGGAGAAGTTTCTCTCAGTCTCAAAATCACAAATTTTAGTACTCAAGTTGCAGCTACTTCATGATCATGCTTTACATCGGTAAGTTGCATTCAGAACGTTAAATTCTATTAGCAGCTGTCCTTTATGCATTGTTATAACTTCTTTAGTGAGGGAGGCATTGTTAATAACTTAATTGGGCATGAGCATCATGCAGTGGACACTTGAAGTTAGCCCAGAAACTATGTGATGAGCTTGGTGTTTTGGCATCACCAACAACCGGTGTAGATATGAACCTGAAGACAGAAGCAAGCCTTCGGCATGCTCGAACATTGCTTGCAGCCAATCAATTCCGAGAGGTCTTTTTCCATGGCAATTTTATGGCTCCTATTACCTAATAATTAACTAGGCAAATTATTTTAATTTACCTGCATTATACCTTACCTTAGCTTTTTTTTTTTCATATTATTTTTCCAGGCCGCTGCTGTGGCACACTCCCTCTTCTGCATGTGCTACAAGTACAATCTGCAAGTTGAGAATGCTTCAGTTCTTCTTTTACTTGCCGAAATTCACAAGGTATGCAGTCATTTATCTGACACAGACACACTTTTGGTTTGTGTTGTCTCTGTATATTTTTTTTTTAAAAAAGTATTGAGCAAAATATTCTAAGCCAGTAAAATTGGGGAGAAAAGAAAAGACATTTGAGTAAGGAAATACTTGGGTAGATAATGCCTTTGAGTTTGTATACAGGCATTAAACAGCACTACTGTTTCTTCTAAGGGTAAACATTTTTTATTTTCTTCAATTTATACTAGCTTATGATCATTCTTTTTTTTTTAATTGTATATACTTTTTACATGATATATTGAAACATCCTAAATGATTAACGGTATTTCATGCCAGCACTCCTATTACTTTCTGTTCTCAACTTTAAAGCCTTCAATTATTTTTTTCTTATCAGAAATCCGGAAATGCAGTTCTAGGCCTTCCATATGCATTAGCAAGCCTTTCATTCTGCCAGTCATTTAACTTAGATCTTCTAAAAGCCTCTGCTACTCTTACTCTAGCTGAGTTGTGGCTCTCTCTTGGATCAAGCCATGCGACAAGGGCTTTGAACCTTATTCATGGAGCCTTCCCAATGATTCTTGGTCACGGTGGTTTGGAGCTTCGCTCACGGGCTTATATTGTTGAAGCAAAGTGCTATCTATCCGATACAAACTTCAATAGTATGTGATTGTAAACCCCTTTTTAGACTATGCTATGCAAGTTTCTCTTTGCTCATAACTCTGCATATAAGCTTAAATATGTGTGATTTTTGTAACCATTTTAATACCAAAAGCTGATTTAAATTCTTTCAGTCTTTGACAATTACGAGATTGTGATAGATTCATTAAGCCAGGCATCTGATGAACTCCAACTTTTGGAGGTAAGCAAACTTACGTAATCTTGCGTATTAGCATTAAACGCCTTTTGCATTCATCAGCCAAAGGCAGTATCTTACTTTTTCATTTTACTTATGATTTGTCATGTGTGGTCCACAGTTTCATGAACTTGCAGCTGAAGCTTTCTATTTGATGGCCATGGTCTACAACAAACTGGGGCAATTTGAGAAAAGGGAAGAAGCTGCAGCATCATTCCAGAAACATATCTTGGCTCTCCAAAATAACAAAAATGAGGATGAACCTCTTGTAAGTGTATTATGAAAATATACTCATAGTCTACTAAATTGTATACAATGCTGAACTTGTTGGTCTCTCTGTCTTCTGTAATTAAGAATCATTCAGTTGTTGTTTAGTCATTTTGTTTACAGTTGAGGTATTCTGATGAGAGATGGTGAAAGTAAGCAATTAAGCATGGTGTAGAATCGCATATAAACCATGAAGGTTTGTGGCCTATTCTATCTATACGCTGGACAAACAGTTGGGTAAATCAACATGGTAATGATTACTATATAGTCCATGATGTTTTTTGCAACACTATTCATATTTCATGTTTCATGTGCATGTAGTTAGAACTGCCGTGTTGTGTTTGAAATGAACTTGGTTGCTTACTTGCTTATTAAATCGTTTCCATACCTATATTATATTGTAGGAAAACTACGTTAAAGCAATCCATATGTCTGAGTATGATAAATGACAAAAAACATGTGGCCTACCCTACATACATTTATTTGTAACCTTTTTTAGCAGAACAGATTGGATGGAGTGTGACTGAAATCATACAATTGGCAACTATTCTAATGAAGAGTAGGTTAACTTGTTTTTATTTCATCTTTTTTTTTTGGCAGAACTTATTATAAGAATGGAAAAGTTTTAAGTATACCGTGTACTGGTATACCTATAATTTGTAATCGTTGATCTTAATTAAAAAAAAACAAAAAATATATATAAATTAAAATCAACGGTTACAGATTACAGATATATCAATACGTATACCTGAAAATTTTCCTATAAAAATTATTAGTAGTTTAGTGGCTCATATTCTATTTGTTTTTGTGGGATCGAGGTGTGGGGAATTGGGATGAGGAGGGGGATGGGGCCATATTATTCACTGTCACAGATCATATCATCATATGTACTTGCAGCAATCGTTATGTTATCTTTTGCTCGTACTACGTTGCAAAATTTGAAGATCACGAGGGGGGGCCAACTTTCCCCCTTGGATGATTAAGAAAATGACAGACAAATTGTATACCTTTTTATAATTTAATTGAAATGCAAACTGATTAATTACATTAAATATTATTAATAGCCGCAACATATTAACATGGGATAAGATGAACCTGAACGTGATAATATTTTGAATTATAAGAATGCGATTGGCTGGCAGTGCCAATATAGAATACATTATGGTTAGATCAATTCCATTCCATTGGGTCGGACCGTCGGAGGCCTTAGCCTACAACGAGGCTGTTACATTGACACAGTTGGATAATATATTGTAAAGAGATCCATCCTTTCTAGGCATGGAAACAGGCCAGACCAGGCTTCGGCCTAAACAAGTCAGGCCTGGATCATATATATTGAGTATATGTTTGGTCTATTACTAGCTTCGGCCTAAACAGACCAGGCCTGGATTATATGTATTGAGCCTATGTCTGGTCTATTACCTGTTAAATGTTTTATATTTTACCAGGCCTGTTCAAAAAGTCTGACCTGGTCTAAAGCCTGATTAAAAGCCTATTAAAAAATAAATTAAAAATTTAATAAAAATAATAAAAATTTATAACTACAAATAAATAAAACTTTACAACATAAAAAAATACTTATGTCATGAATTTTATAAATATATTTATGTATTAGTTATAAGTATTAATGATTCTTCATTAGGTTAAAATATTAAAAAAAATAACTTTATTGATAGATTATATGTCTCATTAATTTATTTTAAATTTAATAAAATTATTTTTTAAATAATAAGAAAATTATTATAAAATAATATATATAAATAGGCCGGCCTGTTAGGTTTTGTAAGCTTTATAAAAAGCCTAAGCCTGACCTCTTTAAGTAAAAGAACTTTTATAAAAACCTGAGCCTGATTAATTTATCAAATAGGCCTAGCCTGTATTAGGCCTAAGGCCCTTGATAGGCCGCCTTATCTGTTTTCATCTCTAATCCTTTCGCATAATTTCCATTTTTTCCCCAGGTTGTCGTTTACATTTAAAATGAGCGAATAATAATCTAATTAACCAAATTCGAAACACTGATAAGCTACTTCCTGTTTCAAAAATGTTTTCTTCTCCAACTTTGTTCTCCTCGTTTAACTAGGACAAATTTCTAGATTTTAGTATTTTGTCTACTATTTTACATAAATGGATAAGTATTATAGAATTTAAAAGGAAAAGTATATTTACTAAACAAAGGCATTACCGGTGAGAATTAAGTCAAATGTCGTAATGTCGTTTTATATCAAAATTATCAAATCAAAATTAATTAATAATATTAACGTACACTAGTGAAGTTAAGCCGAGTGGACCCAGAAAGGCGAAAGCTGCTCATGCCTAATTAGCCAAACCATATTTGATTATGATTATGATTATGATTATCTTATCCAACTAGAATTTCAAACTCAGCTCCAAGTCACTTTCCTCACATAGTCTCTTCTTCTTTCGTCCTCATCGTCTCAAATTTCTATCCTATCATCCTATGGCTCCTGCTGCATATACATATGCACATGCCGTGATACTTTCCAACTCGCAACTAAACCATCTTCCCATACTCCCCACCCTCTCAACCAACCAAAATCCGCCACGTGTAACTCTTCCCTCCTCATTCCCCTTCTTTATTAACACCTTCGACGTGAAGCACTTACCATTACATTCACCCAAACACAGAATAATGGTTACCCAAACGCAACAAAACGCTCCCTCATCTTCCCCCGAACCGGGTTTTAAGCTGGTCGGATTCAAGAACTTCGTCCGAACCAACCCGAAATCGGACCGATTCAAGGTGAACCGCTTCCACCACGTTGAGTTCTGGTGCACCGATGCCACCAACACCGCCAGCCGCTTCTCTTGGGGCCTTGGAATGCCGATTGTAGCCAAATCTGACCTCTCCACCGGAAACGCAGTTCATGCTTCCTACCTTCTCCGCTCCGGCGAACTCAATTTCCTCTTCTCCGCACCTTACTCTGCTTCAATCGCCGGCGACGGTGCCTCCGCTGCCATTCCCTCCTTCTCCGCCTCCGATTGTCACTCCTTCGCAGCAAAACACGGTCTCGCCGTCCGCGCCGTCGCCATCGAGGTGGAAGATGCCGCCGCCGCGTTCTCCGCCAGCGTTGCCAACGGCGCGAAACCGGTAACTCCGGCGATTGTCCTCGACAACCGCGTCGGATTCGCCGAGGTTCATCTCTACGGCGACGTGGTTCTCCGATACATCAGCTACTCCGATTCGACACAAAAATCTGATCCGAACCCTAGCTCATGGTTCCTCCCTGGATTCGAAGCTCCGGAGGCGGAGTCGTCGTTTCCGGAGCTAGATTACGGTATCCGGCGACTCGACCACGCCGTCGGGAACGTGCCGGAGCTAGCTCCGGCGGTGAACTACTTGAAGAAATTCACCGGATTCCACGAGTTCGCTGAGTTCACGGCGGAGGACGTTGGAACGAGCGAGTCAGGCCTGAACTCGGCGGTTCTTGCGAGCAACGATGAGATGGTTCTTCTTCCGTTGAACGAACCGGTGTACGGAACAAAGAGGAAGAGTCAGATTCAGACGTACCTGGAGCACAACGAAGGTGCAGGGTTGCAGCACTTGGCGTTGGTCTCCGAAGACATATTCAGGACTCTCAGGGAGATGAGGAAGAGGAGCTCCGTCGGTGGATTCCAGTTCATGCCGTCTCCGCCGCCGACGTATTACCGGAATTTGAAGAAGCGTGCTGGTGATGTGCTGAGTGATGATCAGATTAAGGAGTGTGAAGAGCTTGGAATTCTTGTGGATAGGGACGATCAAGGCACTCTGCTTCAGATTTTCACCAAACCAGTTGGTGATAGGTCAGCAAATTTCTAGCGAAATATATGGTTTGAGATATTTGACTAAATTTACGAGTCAATATCTTCACGTGAAGATATTTTCGCGTATTCTGAATAATGCAATGAATGAATATTTGTTATTGTTTATGTTGTTGAATTGCAGGCCAACGATTTTTGTGGAGATAATTCAGAGGATTGGATGCATGCTGAAGGATGAAGAAGGAAAGGTGTACCAAAAAGGTGGATGTGGGGGTTTTGGAAAAGGCAACTTCTCTGAGCTTTTTAAATCCATTGAAGAATATGAGAAGACTTTGGAAAGTAGAAGAACTGCATAATTAATTGGACACTGCTTCTTCTGTGTGTCCCTTGCTTGCAGTTTCCCTGGAAATGAGAAGAACTACCATTGACCAAAATAAGTCATGTTATATTTAGAATCCCATAGTATAATCAGAAGCTGGTTAATAAAGCAACACAAAGACACATAGGCAGTGTACTCCTTTCTCAGTGTAATTTTTACCATATAGTTGTGAAAGAATGATACAAATAATTTTTGGTACCATGATGGTCAAAGTATATTCCCTTCTTCAATCTTGGCTGTTGCTCTTAAAGTGTTAAATTTGTACTTTCATATTACTGACAATTGAATTAAGTACTTGCCATCTGCATGAATGATTAAACCATTTGTCACGGGAACAAGAGAAAAGAGTTCTAAGAGTTTTGCTTCATCAAGTATTGGAAAATAAAATATGATCAGGGAATCAAAGAACCTAAACCATCTAACACGGAAGAGAAAAATATTATGAAACTTTAAAAAAATTGTAAGGAATTTATAACATTAAAATTAAAATATTATGTGGTATACCCCACCCCCACTCCCTCCAGCCTCCATCTTTTAAATCTTATCAAAATCCTAACGGAAGTGAATAATTTAATCATACAGGGAAATCATTATGAGACTCAGAGCAGAGCATCATGGGGGACTGACTACTGAGGAGTTGTTACTGAGCTACTAACTTATTTCTTCTTAACTTTCTGAATGTATTTATTTGGATCTGGAGCTGGAGACATTATTAAATTGTGTCAGTATATTTGTGAAAAGAGTAACTGCCAGGTAAAGTTGCAAAACTCTGTAAGAGATGAAAAATAAAATTCCGTTGCCGGGAATCGAACCCGGGTCTCCTGGGTGAAAGCCAGATATCCTAACCGCTGGACGACAACGGAATTGTTGATACTACTTAACACACTTTTAATTATTAAGCAGTGTTCTCGTGTTGGTCACTAATTTTGTGTTCATAATTGAGGATGTTTTATCAGTGCGATGAGAAATAAGAAACACTATTTCACAGTCTAAAATTGACAGTTGCAAAAATCCATCTGTGCAGAGCCTACAACTTGGAGACAATTCCTATTTAGTGAAACAAAAAAAAAAAAAACTATGTCAACTGGTGCGAACTAGCAAAGACTGATATGTACATATATTTCATACGTTTTTAATGACTGATTTTTTTGTATAAATAGTTAAATACAAACCCCTTGCAAATTCCGATATAAAGTTATAATTTTATTAAGCACCTGTGATTCAACTTTAACACTTATCTAACATTCAATAATTGTGAGGCTTTGGAAGTTGGAACCTTGAAGTCTTGAACAAAATTGGATCTGCCTGTGAATTATTTCTTATTGGGCTTCCAGATAAGTACAGTCGAGATTTGAAAGGAGAAAAAGTATAACTGCTAAATTAAGTACTAGCACAATTTGAATGGGCTTCAAACACAAGTGAGAGGAAAATATTGAAATAAAATAACTAAGTTCCCTGCCAAACAAATAAAAAAACTAACGAAATTAGAATTGTTTTAACCGTCACCCATAATGAAGCTTTTATTGCCCAAATGGTATAGTGGGGTCAAAAATTTTTGGAACTAGAATTGGGTAGGGGCCGCGCGAACGCAGGCCCCCTCTGCCACAAATTATGACGTAGGCTCCACCACTTGGGTAGACCTTAGAGCAGCACCCCTCCTAAGTGCAATGGAGGTCACTGCCCTAGGCCATGGGCCTTCTTGATCGCCCATCGACCCCGTCCAGGTAAGTATGTTGCTCAATTCCACTCCCTTCTCTTTTATACTCAACCTCTCACACTTCCTTGCTTCACTTACTCAATGTGGGACTCTTTCTATAATCAATTCTCCACCTATATTATTCTCTCCTCCACCATACGGTAAGTTTCTCACAATTAACTTGATCTAATTCTTTTGTGATGATAATAACATGATAATAGCACTGTATGGAGACCAAAATCTAACTTTTCAATATATCATTTTCTATTATATATGCAAATAATATACGACAAGAGTAAGAGTTTGCTTGGTATGTATTTCCATTTCCATCTTCATGAGTGCAAAATGAATTTAATTGCGTTTGTGCTATGTTTCTAGTGGCGTGCCCTCATGAATCTAATTCCATATCAGCATATATTATCTGCATATGCTTAAAATTTAAAACGAGTTGTTCTTGTTTCTTGCGTTACATTATACCAATCAATTAATTAACACGAAAAATTAAAAAGAAGAAAAAACTCTTAACAAATTAAATTATCACTTGTATATATATGTAGGCTTCTCAAAATGAATTAGATGAAGATAATGGGAGGACAACTTTGCAAGGATTGTGTGCCAGTGTTAGTAGGAAAAGATGGAGCATTTGAGAAGATTTTGGTGCCCATAAAAGTGATCCACCATCCCAAGATTATTGAGTTGCTAGATCAATCGGTAAAGGATTTAGGATATCCACAACGCTTGCTCAATATTTCGTATGAATCTAAAAGCTTCAAACTCGTCATTACCAACATTATTTATCATAGCCATATATAAACACCAAAAGTATCAATGAAAAACGTAGAAGTAATATTAGTTATTATTAGTGACGCTAGATGAATTTGAAAATTAATTATTCTTACTATGTGATAATATACAAGTAATTATTTGTATAAAATTTATTTACATTATATTAACATTGAAATATTATTGGAAATATTCTCTAGTTTGATGTAACATTATTTTTGAGTTTCATTATCGACCTTTATAACGAAGTGTACTTTGATTAATAAGTAATTCTCACACTACAAATAATTAAGTTGGGTCTTTTTCCATTTTTTTCTCCTAATAAATACAAGTTAGATATTTATTATATTGGTCGATCTTCTATAATAAATTAATAATATGTTTTTTTATTATGTATCTTAAATAAGATTCGAACACTACAACGGGACGGGAGATAAGATAATGTCATATGAGCTATAATCCATCAGTAATAATATGTTGTTTGGATATGTAGCTAGCGAGTTAGGTTATTAAATTAAATTTCATGAATTGGGTTATTTTTCTTCACTTTAATTTCCGTGTGGCATATATATGCACAGCACAAGCAGAGATCAAGCAGTTGATTATGCTCTAAAAATGGCTTAAATTAAAATTAAAGGGTCATTTTTTCAATATTTTGTTGTCCACTTGTACATGTATATATCATGGACGTAAAGCAAAGAAGAAAAAGCCACTTAAATCACAAGAGTTTTATGATGTTCATATTTGTTCATTAATGGGAAAAACTACATCATTTGAGGACTCTCTATCATTCTTTATTTGCTATCAAGTTTCTCGTTCTCCCAACTCCCAAGAAGAAAATTTGGAGTGAAAAACAAATATTGCGCATTATCAGTGTGTCTATACATGAGATATGGGATTATTTCATGATTTTTTTATCTTTGTTTTTTTTTTTAAGGATTTTTATCTTTGTTTTTATTATAATTAATATCTCACTGTTATAAACTTCGAGGCCCAATAACATTAAATCTGATAAATTTCGATATCATATTAAAATTAAATTAAAAGAGCTTAACTCAATTTTAAAAACTAAATCTGAGATATATTTTACATTTAAAAACTATATAAAAATCTTATCATTGAGATATATAGAACTTATAATCATTTGGAAACTTATCAACTATTTTATGATATCAAATGTTATAGTATTTTTAGTTGTTGATCTTAATTATAAAATATTTTATAATTAAAATTAATTTAAAATCACAACTAAAAACACTATAATTCATGATATCATGAACCACTTATACATTTCCAATAGTTTTTTGGTGTTAATGTTTTGATACATTGCACGTAGACCAACCATATGAATCTAGCCAAAATGCATGCTCGATCAATATATTGAACATGAATAAAAGTAATGTTATTATATTTTATCTTCTTTAAAATAAAAAATAAAAAGTTGGCATTTTCAAGCATCATAGTTTTGTATAATTTTCCTATATTTTTTTGTCATATACCTAGCTATATATATAAAATAACCTATAACTTCCAAATTAAATCACTAAAATCATCCGAAGTAAGCAGAATTTCCATCACAAATTTATGTTAAGAAGCTTCAGTTTGATAACACCTATTACATTAAGAGTTTCATATACAGCAATATACAAATAATTGAATGAAAATATAATGGTTTAAGATTACTAGTGCATCAACCTGATTTATTTTGATAATTATATATCAATATTTAACCATATAATTCAATAAATTAATGAAGCAATTTTGCTTTCTCTACTTAAATTTAATTTATATTTAAGGAAGCATTTATATAAAATCAAACACCAGCAAGAAGATACCAGAAAGAAGAAAAGACATATATATGCACAAGTCACGAGTGACAATGCTTGAAATTGAAATTGAAAATGACCACCACACACACTGACACATCCATTTCCTTGCACCAAACAAATATATCCAAAGAAAAACACCTGGCAAGATCTTCTAGTAAATTGGGCAATCAATATCAATATTCAATAAATACCCACCATTTTGGACACTAACATGTATTTGTATTTCATTTTAAATAATATATTGGTGCATGTATTTTGTTTCAGATGAAAGTTAACATTTATATAGGATAAATTCCCATCTTCATATAAAAATATAATTATTTATTTATTTATATACTAGTAAAACAAACTAAATGTACAAAATATTAAAACTCTTTTACACAAAAAATTATTTATTTGTATATCAAATTTAAGGAGGATTGTTTGAATTGCGAAAACCAACATAAAATGGTATCACATCCCAATACATGGCCACAACGTAATGATATTTTTGGAATCTTATAGGGTTGTGTTAGATTTACGACAACCAATATTATATCGCATAAATGAAATTTTTAATCCATGTAGCCGACCCAATCGAGTGCCGACCCAATCGAGTGAAGAAGTGTATTAAATTTATCACTTCTTCAGTTCTTCAATTGATATCTAATTTCTCATTTAATTTTTTTTTCTCAAACTCTTAAACCAGAATTAGACTCACCAAGTCACCATGTGAGTCTCTAGACACCCTACCCCCCTTAGAAATTGACCAAAAACTAATTGCATCGTTTCCTACTTTCCTTTATCTTTTAGCTTTGCCTTCTCCATTAATATATATAACCAACAACGCCAAAACCGTGAGTCATGAAACTTTCAAAAACATGTGCCCTTTTGTCACCTCTTGTGATACCCTAATTCCGTAACCTATTTGACAAGCACATTACACTAGAAACTAGAAACCTTAGAAAACTCCCTCTCTCTCTTGAATCTAGTTTTGCCCTCTGGTGTTACCATTTGGTTCCGCAATATTAGGTGCATGTATTTTTCATGACGTGGCCCTTTTTCACCTTATATCTACCTATATATATATACACATATATAAACATATATAGCACACATGTCCCTCTTCAAAATATGTGTTTCAGATAACATTTATTTTCATTTGTATTGTCTTCAATCAGATATTCAGATTCTCTAACTTTTTTATTTTAAATTTTGTTTCATTTATTCCCCCCATTAACTCCACAATAGTTCTCTAATGGCTTCATCATATGAGAGCAATGATATGGACTTGGTAGAAATGGATTTAGAGGTTGAAATTGATGGGGATCTTCTAAGAGAACTTTTGGAAGAACAAGAAGGCAAGGATGACAATGGTGCCAAGGTAGAATCTATGGTAGTAGAAGAAGGCAACAAGGTTAACCCTAACAACATGATCGAAGACGAGCAAGAAAAACTACAGTGGAAGAAACAAGAGTGCCACTCGACCGATGATTTCGAGTGGCTGAACATGATGGATATGGGGATGGTGGAGCCAAAGGCTAGTAATAATCCTCTGGGTGATGTGCTAATGATGAATTGGGTTTCAGATGATGGTGATGATAACATATTTGGAATGGTTGATTTTGGTTTAGGTTATGGTAATGGAGAATATTGTTACCCTTCAATAATGTCTGAAGGGTTTGTCTCCAATGAAGTGATGAGTTACAATTGTTGCTTGTGGGAGAATTATGATATCTAGATGCATATAATAGAGTTTGGTATTATATAGCTAGGATGAAAGCATGAATAAAAACTTGCTTCATAATCTTAGCTTATAATGCATAAATTTAGGAGCACAACTGAAGGTAAACTATATGGGTTACAAGGAGGGACAGAACAAAAGTTTTGTCCATGTCCTATAAGAAATTTAAAGAATATTTATAGCCTGCTTTTATAGATATGCATTTTTAACTACAGTTCCCAGTAATTTTCTCCATGTATTTCAGCTATTAGAAATGATATCATACTAACTATATGTTTAGCAGCAGGAAGTAAAATTGATATAATTCTAACATTGAGAATCCTCAGTAAGAGTTCCATCGTGAACTTACCTTAATGATATGACTTGGGTTCACCATATTAACCTTTAGTTTAATATCTCAGCTGCAACCACATGATATGACTTTCGTACTAATCACAATAGTAATTACTATATCTCAATTATCAATTATCATTAGTAAAACTCATCAACAAATACTAGACAATACAAATATAAATACTGAGCACCTCCTTTTAATGTCACTGTCCAGATCAGATGTCAAAATCTAGGTTCTATCCTCATAAAAAGATTGAGAAGCAGTGTGAAACAACACATAAATAGACCCAATGACTGACAAATACATGCATACAGATATAAATTTTGTGCATGTGTGTGTGTTTTGAGGGGGGGTAACAAAAAGTACATACCAGAATCATATTATTTGGTCCAGTTTTTTTTAAAAATAATAATAATCTTAACCCCAGCAATCTAACTCCCCTTTGATTTTCTTCCACGAGGTATAACTTTTTGTTTCATTTGACTCAAGTGTAACTTGTAAGGGAATTCATAATATGATTTCTTCTTCATTCTCCAGATTGTAGTCACTCTCCCAAGCCAATCTTTGAAAACTTAGCTGGATTCCTCAAAGAAAAACCGCAAAGCACAAAATTGAACTAAACATAGATTCTGCCTAACCATCTTTAGACCCAACAACAAATTTGGCTATGAAAAATCCAATTGTATCAAGTGGAGATGATGGATCAAACCTCTGAACTAGGTTTTCCTCACCAGGTCGTAACCACTCCCTGTGAAAAATAAAGTTCAAATAAACCTTTTAATTAAATAATATGCAATTTTTATAGTTTTGTTGAATTTTGAAATAAATATGTATATTTTTAAGGTTTCTAGTTGGGTGAGTACTTACTCCACGTATCCATCAGGAAATTCACAGCTACCAACTAGTCCAGGTCCTCCAATTCTTGGGTGCTGAAATAAATAAAATACCAAATCCAAATTACTCAACCAAATTATGCAAGAGATTTATACTACAGGGATATAAATCTAATAATCAATCAAAAGGATAAAATAGGAAACTGAGGAAAGGACATCAAACCTGTGGTGCCAATGACAAGTATTTGTATTTATCCAAAGCATATCGAACTAAAGCTTCATTCTCACCGGGATTAATTGTACAGCTATCAAATGGAAAGAACATGTAATTAATGATGCCGTTTCATCTAAACATGACAGAAATGGAAGGCAGGAAATCCAATAAAAATGGCTAGCTGATTTTAATATGAACTCTATAACAATAATGTTTAAACATGAATAAAGACCAAGGTGATCAGCAAAATGTGCACTCTTACGTGGAATAGACGATTACTCCACCTGGTCGAGCCAATTGAACAGCCTGGTCAAACATCCTTCTCTGGTATTTTCCATGGTTTCTTAAAGATTCAACTGTTTCCTGCCAGACAAGGCATCCCACAGTGAAAATTTTTTCCTCGTAAAAAACAATGGTAACAAACTAAAGTAACAGTGACACTCAGATGGCAATGGAGTAATACATTGATAATCCATGCTAATTGGTAAAATTCATGCATTAATTTTCTGGGCAAGTAAAATAAATTTTAGTACATAGAATTTTTCACAAACTAGATTGAAATAATTATCCATGAAATAAACTTTAGGCATTTGTTTAGATATACAAGTGCTGAAGCAGGTTTTAATAGTAGATAACTATCCATGAAAATACTCAGCATTCAGCTAGTGGAGGAACTAACTCTCCTTCCATATAAACAGGTCCCATTTTCTACCCATATTGCGGCACGAAAATTGGTTTAAGATTATAGTCAATTGCAAATATTAATAGTAAGTACATGAAAGATTATGTGAATGGAGCAACTTCTACCTCTCCAGCAAACAACCGAGGCCTTAAACCAAGGGCAGAACAGGGAGCATCAAGAAGAACTCTATCAAAACTATTAGGAGAGAAACCTTTTGAACCATCAACCCTGCCACCTAAGCTCTGATTTCTTCCAGGTCCGTTTCGTGCTCTTCGCAAGCTTTTCCGGATGTCAGCTTTGCTCACATAAACTTTTCCGTTAGCCTTTTCACCATTACCTATTGTCAGATTATTTAACAATAGATTTATAAATAGATGATGCAGAAAGACCATTTACGTATAACATAAAAAACAGGAAAGAAACAGAAGATAACAGCGAAGAAGAAAACACAAGGAATAAAACTTACCCACCATTTTCCACCATGACTTCAGTTTTTAACCTTTCTGTGACAATAGATGACATTCCTTCTCTTTGCACATTTGATGAATCAGACACTTGATTTGCCACACCATTATTGGCATCACAAGAGTTTGGACCAGTAGAAGCATTAATATGTCGACTAACAGATTTAAGAGCATCCAATTTAAATGCCTTTATGCAACTCAAGCCCATTTCATCTGCCCTTTTCTGAATATCCAGCACCTGGACAGCCATCATTTTTCATCAGAGAAATGTACAGGCTTCACTGTTAATTTTAGAAGTTCATTTACAAACTAAATAGATGAAGGTATATATGTAACAGTCAGCTAAAGATATACACTTACATGGTAATATTAGCAGGAATATATATATATAATCACCACAATAGTCATCAAGCACAAGCTACTAGATAGGAATTTACAAATTATCTATATATTTTCAGAATTTCCACCTTGTTATGAGATCTATCAGTTGCTATGATCTCTCCTTCATCCTTCATAAGTATTGCAATTGCTGTTGTTTTACCTCCAGGTGCAGCACACATGTCTAGTATTCTCTCACCCTTCTGTGGATCTGAAAGTTACAAAATCAATCTATATAATGTTATCTATTAAATTACCAAGAGGTAAAGGTCTAAACCATTATGAATCCTCCTCAGCATAAGAAGAATGCGAGGGAAAAATCAATGTCACAGAGTAAAAGAGCTATGTTACTATGAATCACATGCTAGAATGGTTCAATTTGGCAGTATCAGATGGGATTACAACAAGACCTAACTGGGTTTTAAAGTACTTAAAGGAAATTATAATGAAAATGCATTTACAACCAAGGAAAACAAATTGGCCATAGTAACTGTAAATCAGTTGAAGGAAAGAAATCACAACCGAGACCACAATCTGTGTACCTAAAGCATGTGCAGCAACAATGCTTGGCAGGTTTTGAAGAAATATTTCCCCCTCAAGAACATCTGGGAAACCAAAAGGAAACAGTATTAGCAGGCACATGCTCCTACTAAGCGATAAAAGGAATGCTAAATGAAAATCAATTTTCCCAATAAAAACAATATATCCCAGATATAAAAGAGATAATGAAATTTACTATGAAAAGAATGAAGTTCATATACTCTGTTCTTCATATCCACACCAACTCCTTCAGGAACCCGAAACAGTCCAGCCCTTGACATCATTGCTGTTCCCTGGCCAATATAAAGACCATTCCGTTCAAAATAATATGGATCTGCAAAACAAACAATATAAGAAATTCTACCAACCATATTCTCGAAAGTTAAATTCAACGAAAGCAACTACCTTAATAAAACATAACATAATTTGTACAAAGAACCTCCAATTATTTTACTATTTATGCTTATTTTAAATAAATAAAATAAAAAATGATATCCCCTGCCTCTACGACTACAACCATGCAATTACATCTCCATGACAGCTGCACATTACAGAATATTGCATTTGAAGATAAGGTTTATAAGAGGATTCTACAAAATTATCATATCCGGAATCCAGGGGGAAAAGTACACTTCTTACCTGCCGGCGATCCTTGGAGAACAGTACCACGTGTCATACCAATACCCCATCCTCCATCCACACCCTTCTGCTCCACAGCAACTGAGACCGCAACGGTATCTCCTTTCTCAACATGAGCACTGCAAGCCATTACACCAGGCACATATACCTAAAAGAATACTAGCATCAGGAACCAATTAAAGACCACCAATCAGCATTTACCATAAGGCAGATAGCCCTACAGCCAAACCAAACCTTTCAAATATAAAAGTACACATCAATGCAAGCAGCTTTGACCGTTTTGGGTTTTGGGGAGGGAAAGTAAACAACTTATGTCTACTGCAAGGAATACAAGAAAAATATCACAGAGAGAAAAAGACATTTTAGCATGACATGATCTGTATACTCCATTACTGCAAATTATATAATTCTCAAAGAAGCACATCATTTCTTATACATGAGCTTCATACTATTACTGTGGGAAAAAAAACAACCTGAGCACCCCGAAGAACTGCCTCAGCACACTTCCTACTAACGATGACCTCCTTGGGAGGCCTATCAGGTGCATAACCATAATCGATGTCACGAGGCCCTGAACCCCAAACAAACACCACATATTCCATCCCAGGAATCTGGCACTTGGAAACAGCACCGGCACCAAGACAATCCCCCCTTAACGGATTATTGTTATTATTATCTCCATCTTCACTTTCCACCAATGCCTGGTTCCCATTAGCACCAACCTCAGAGAAATCCCCAGACCCTGAGGAAGACTCCTTCAAAATTGCCTGTAACTTCTCGATAACAGCATTGCTCGTGGACCTCATCGTGTTAACCCGAATACAAGAGTACCTAGAAGGACGGCTGCAATACACAACCACAACCAAGAAACCTAACTTACAACTCAAAATTCCAAAATCAACATAACAACAAGCTGCATTAACATATCTGGAATTCAAAATCAACCTCAAACCTCTATATACATGTGAATCTCACGCAGATTAATCTAAATATTAGCAATTTTGATCATATATACCATCAAATTAGCTCACAATCTCAGCCTCATTGATAAACGAGCTCAAATTTGTTTCACTATAACTAAATGTAACCGCCTTTAACTAACTAACTAACTAAGATGAGAGAGAAGTAGTTACGTTAAGGCAGTGGAGATGCGAGAGAAGCGATCGGCGCCATAAGCTTTGGCGAAGTAGTTTTGCACCTCTGGATTCCAATTGAGGGTTGGATTGAAGGAGTATCGATGAGAGTGGAGTTGTTGTGGTTCCTCCATTGTTGGTTGAAGGTGGTGGTGGTGAGTGGCGGCAACGTTGGGGGTTTTATGGAATCTTCTTCTGCAGCTTCCAAGGGTTTTGAGCAGCGTAAGTGTTACCCTCTCTTTCTTCATTCATTCAAAGTTCAAAGTTCAAGCAAATTAAAATCACGCTTCTAAATTCTAATAATCAATTATCAATTGTATGTTAATTAATATTGGGTGAGGAGAATGAAAAAATTATCGAGTTCAAAAATATTTTTCACATTTTTTTAATTTATATTTCATATTTTAATATGTAATTATTGATTTGATTGTATTCTCTCCTGGGCTGTTGGGAAGAGGGCCTCTTCGCGAGCAGGAGCTTGGCTAAGGCTTCAAAGAGGGCGAATCCCGGCGACAAGGTCTTGGAATGGCAGGGTGGACCTGCAAGGCCACTCCGGCGACAAGGTCTTGGAACGGCGGGGTGGACCTGTAAGGCCACTTCGATGCTCAAGTCAGTAAGGTGTCAGAAAAAAAGAGAGAGATAAGTATGAGAAGGAAAGTGAGAACATACCTTTACTTGAGCAATGATAGGATTATTTATAGATACAACATTTAAGTTAGTAACCGCTGCTAGAGACAAGGAAATAAAATCCTGATTTCTTGAGACTTGGTCAAGCGGTTGCAAAGGGATGTTTGTAACGTTTATTTATAAGAATTAATAAGAGACCGTTATAAATCATTATGAGTACTTTATTGGCTGTTGTGGATTTAATCATATATTCAAATAGGTTGTTGGGCTGATTCTATTTTGGACCTATTTTATTATTGGAGTGGATCATTATTTGATGGGCCATATCATAGCCCCCAAGGTTGACCTGTTTTTGATATTAGGTTGAGCTTATTTAAATTGATTTGGACCAAGTATGATCAGCCCCCAAGCTGAAGCTTGATATCAAGAAAAAGGGATAAGCTTCGTTGACTAAGTGGAATGGGGTTGTATGTTGAGCCCCCCTGCTCTTTGGAAAATATGGAATAAGGTAGAAATCAATAAATCGGTTTGAATAAGAGGTCATTTTGAAATGGTCAGCTAGGTTAGTCTCCAATCAGATATCGATTAGGAAGCCATCCTGAAGAGGTCGATTAGATAGGGCTCCGAGTAAGTATTGGTTAGATTAGTCTCCGACCAAAATAGGTCAGTCAGATAAGTTTCCGACCTGAAGAGGGCGGTCAGATAAGTTTCCGATAAGAGATCGGTTTGATTAAGTGTCCGACCTGAAGAGGTCGGTTTGACAAGGCTTTGACCTGAAGAGGTTGGCTTGATAAAGCTCCGAGCTGAGGAGGTCGGTTTGATAAGGCTCCGACCTGAAGAAGTCGGTTTGATAAGGTTCCAACCTGAAGAGGTCGGTTTGATAAGTCTCCGACCTGAAGAGGCCGGTTTGATAAGTCTCCGACCTGAAGAGGTCGGTTTGATAAGTCTCCTACCTGAAGAGGTCGGTTTGATAAGGCTCCGACCTGAAGAGGTCAGCTTGATAAAGTCTTTTGTTGTTTCTTGAAGATCTAATATGTTGTACTTTGTTTTGTGTGTGCAGGGAATTTGACCCTTTCACACTGAGCATTGCTAGGTAAGACCTCTTCCGAGTTGAGTTGCTGGCGCCACCACATGCGAAGCCACCTGCAATGTAATAGATATCCTCTTTTTCAGATTCATCTGTTACCTTTTTACCTTTGTCTGTGGTGGATGGGCTCTTTTTATTGTTTCGGGAGATGTGTCTGGCGACGTATTTGTCGAGATGTCCCTCCCTGGCCAGACGCTCTAAGAGGTCATTAGCGATGACACAGTTGTCAGTATTGTGACTATACTTCTGGTGAAAAGTGCAATACTTCGTTCTGTCAGCATTCTTCTGATCTTTGTAAGTGCCTGCGTTCTTTGGTGGTTTGATGAGTTTTGAATTCAGGATTTCCTTGATGATGTTGTCCTTTTTGGTGTTGAACTGTGTGTATGCTTCATATCGTGGAGTCGGTTGGAAAGTCCTTTTCGGTTCTCGATTACTGGTGTTCTGGTGTTGTCTGTTTGGCTTATACTCACTCTTTGGAGTGTTGGATTTGTCCAAGTTCCTTACTTGGCGGAGTTCTTCGATCTCCATCTGTCCATGAGCTTTCTCTCTGAATTCTTCCAGAGTTTTTGGCTTGTTTATTGCTATAGTCTCTTGGAATTTACCTAGCCTCAACCCACTTTTGATGGCGCGAAGTTATACATCAGGGTTGTGGTTGTGGATTTCCATGGCTACTTTGGTGAATCTGGTGATGTATGCCCTAAGGCTTTCATGTTGTCCTTGTTTAATAGTGCTCAGATAGTTGGAGTCATGGACATAGATGGCAGAAGCGGCAAAATGGTTCTTGAATAAACCTGCAAGTTGAGAAAAAGAGGACACGGATCCTGCAGGCAAAGAAGAAAACCAAAGTAAAGCAACACCATCTAAAAAATTGGGAAAAGCACGACAAAGAATAGGGTCAGAGGCACCGTTCAAGAGCATTGCGCTCTTAAATTTTGTGACATGAACTTTTGGGTCCCCAATCCTATCATAAGACTTCAAAGTGGTTGTCAGTGTGAGGTTAGAGGGCATTCTGTAGGCCATTATTTCATCAGTGAAAGGGTGGTCGTCTTCGTTAGATTTTGCTACACCACCAGGAAAGGAGTCGGAGACGTGAGTGAGCGTCCTGGTAGTGTGCGGCGTGTTGGTGCGGTTGTGGTTGTCACTGCTGTGACTGTTGGCGTCATTGTCGAAATGAGGGTCAGAACCATCGCCTCCCCGGCCTCCGCCGCCGCCACCTCCTCCTTAGCCGTTTCCATGTGGTCCTCCGTTGCCATTTTGGCTGTTACGGAGTTCCTGGACTTTAGCTCGGAGGGTGGTGACCAAAGCAAATAGTTCTTTAGCGGAAGGGGGTTGTGGCATGTCAGCCATTCCTGCAAAAGAGAGCAGAACAAAAAGAGGGGTGTGATAAATCGTTAAGATTAGGCCCCACGGTGGGTGCCAAATGTTCTGTCCTGGGCTGTTGGAAAGAGGGCCTCTTCGCGAGCAGGAGCTTGGCTAAGGCTTCAAAGCGGGCGGATTCCGGCGACAAGGTCTGGGAACGGCGGGGGGTGGACCTGCAAGGCCACTCCGACTCTCAAGTCAGTAAGGTGTCAGAGAAAAAGAGAGAGATAAGTATGAGAAGAAAAGTGAGAGCATACCTTTACTTGAGCAATGATAGGATTATTTATAGATAGAACATTTAAGTTAGTAACCGCAGCTAGAGACAAGGAAATAAATTCCTGATTTCTTCAAACTTGGTCAAACGGTTACAAAAGGATGTTTGTAACGTTTATTTATAAGAATTAATAAGAGACCGTTATAAATCATTATGAGTATTTTATTGGCTGTTGTGGATTTAGTCATGTGTTCAAATAGATTGTTGGGCTTATTCTATTTTGGGCCTATTTTATTATTGGAGTGGATGATTATTTGATGGGCCATATCAGATTGTATAGTGAAATAAAAATATATAACTAATAAAAATTCAGTCAAGTCAACAATTTAAATCAAATATTCTATTTCTTTATATTTTGGATGTTCTGTTTCGATGAGGTTACTTTACGTTTTGGATGTTTTATAGTGTCTATTGTATATAACCCAGTAGTGTCAAATATTCTATTTTTTGTTAGCTGATTTGTTTGTTAGAAATTATTGCTTATCTATATTTTTATTTTATCTAACCATTATTTAACTACTTAAGTTTTTTTTTCTTTTTGTTATCTTTTTGGCTTAATCTTTTTGTTATTATTTAACTAACTAAGTTTTTCGTATTGATTTTTTTGGGCTTTAGTTTTTTTATTGATTTAACCAACTAAGTGTGCTGCGATAGTTTTCTGAACTGAATAATTATTTTTGGACAGGACTTTAATGTAGAAGCCCATTATGCATTGATCTAAGAAAACCGTCAAAAAAAATATCGACGATAAACCCTAAATGAAGCTCTAATAACTAATATACTACGGATTAATTTATTGAGTAATACCGTAAAAAAAAATTTAAAGAAAACCATACACATATGCCGACTTATAAGATTGTGTTTGGATTTGAAAACTCGATAAGATAGAATTCCGAGAACATGATAAACAGAATAAAAAATATAATAAATAATAAAATTTTAAT
>JASCZI010181249.1:327545-338069 GCA_036250425.1 Stylosanthes scabra | reverse complement strand
TTACAATGTTTGGGTGACAATCTTACATCTTCAAAACCCTCTTTGTCTTTACAAAATGTTGCGGAGACCTCCACTTCTAAATCTGTTGAAAAACCTCTTTTCAAACATTTTAAAATCAGTAGAAAGGCTAAACAAACTCTTAAAACTTCTATTTTGAAACAAGAGTCTAGTGATTCTAAAGTCATGCAAAAAATTAATCAGCTTTTAAATCGTCTTTCGACTGTCCCTGAAACTCCTACAAATTCAGGAGAAGCTACTTCTCGTATACAAACTCGTTCATCCAAAGCTGCTTGTGCTCTAAACAAAGATTCTTCTGAGTCTGATTTAAGCCATAGTACTTGTCAATCCAATCTAAGAGTCAGTCCTATCATGACCAATTCTTTGACCAAATGGAAAGGTCTAACCAAACCCTTTTACTTCAAATTATAATCGTATATCTGCTCCTGATCTAGCTCTTGAAGAAAAAGAACTAGGTTTCGTTAGCTTCAATGCTAACAACATCTATGAATGGAATATAGATGGTAAAACGGAGTACAATATCATGAGCATGCTCCAACACATGACCATGGTAGGTACTGCCTATCAAACTGCTCATGAATCATCTGAAGAAGCCATAGCCAATATCATTATCTCTGGGTTCTCCGGTCAACTCAAAGGATGGTGGGATAATTATCTCACTGAAGATCAGAAACAATCAATCTTTTCTGCCATTAAAGTAAATGATCAAAATGAACCCATCATTGGGGATGATGGTGAACCTATTCCTGATGCTGTAAACACCTTTATCTTTACCATATCCAGCCATTTCATAGGAGATCCTTCTCTCTGGAAAGATCGTTCAACTGAATTGCTATCCAATCTGCGTTGCAAAATCATGTCTGATTTCAGATGGTACAAAGACACATTCCTTACTCGAGTTTACACTAGAGAGGATAGCCATCAACCATTCTGGAAAGAAAAATTCTTAGCCGGTCTTTCCAAATCCCTGGGAGATAAAGTAAGGGACAAAATCCGAAGCTTAACCCCTGATGGTATCATCTCTTATGATGCGTTAAGCTATGGTCAAATAATCTCTTTCATCCAAAAGGTTACCTTAAAGATTTGCCAAGATGATAAAATCCAACGGCAACTTGCTCGAGAGAAAACTCAAAATCGAAATGATCTGGGAACTTTTTGTGAACAATTTGGTCTTCCTGCTTGTCATCCAAGAAAAAAGAGATCATCTAATTGAAAAGCTTTTAGATCCAATCCTGAAAAGAATTTCAGAAAACCCAAAACCCGTTTTTAAAAATCAAAACCTGAAAAGAGTGTTCAAAAAGGTTTTCAAAAGAATACTCAGAAATACCTATTATCTGCTATACATGTAACAAACCTGGACATGTTAGCAAATATTGCAGGTTAAAGAAAAAGATTAATAATTTGAACCATTATATATAATATAATAAAAATATAATAAAATATTTTAATGCTTTCACCATAAAAATAAAATAGGATAGTGCATAATTAATGGTTAGTAATATAATATGATAGTGATTTCACCACAAAAATAAAATATAATAAAATAAAATAATTTCATAGTGCATAATAAAATAAAATAATTTCATAGTATATAATTAATGGATAAAATATAATAAAATAATTGATCAATAGTATATTATTTTCACTATAAATAGGGGAAGGAGAGCTCACATTTAGACATAAGAGGGAGAAAAAAAAATATAAGAGAGAATAGAGAACTTCGAGAGAAATAAAAGAAGATAGAGAAAAGAAGAAGAAGAAGAAGAAAAGTGCTAAAAATTTAAGGTATATATATTTTCTACTTCCTGGCTATCGTATAACATAAATATTTTTTATCATTTTCTTTTCTTTTACTTTAAACCAGTGTGGCATACTCCTAGGCTAATTAATAAATTTTATTATTACTAATATATTTATTATAATTATGATAATGATATTATTATTATATAATTATTATTATATTTATTATAATATTATGATATTATTATTATGATGATGATTATTATTATTATTATTATTATTATTATTATTATTATTATTATTATACTACTACGATATTATTCGATGATTATTATTATTATTATTATTATTATTATTATTATTATATGATGATGATGAGGAGTAATATTATTATTATAAATATGATTATAATTATCATAATTGTATGATTATGCTAAAAAAGTGATGCATTTAAATCAATGAGCTGGGGTGAGTGTGGAGGGGCTAGTGTGCCTATCATCCCTACCAAGTAAAACAAATAAGAAAATAATTGTTTCAGACTTGGCTGCGAATTGATAAGAAGGCAAGATGTCTTAATTGATATGTCATGCTTTTTGTTTTGTTGTCATAATGTAATGAGATCCACCAAAAAGTTGGGAATTTCCTAAAAGGCCTATGATGAGTGAGACAAGCAGACAAAGAAAAGTGAAAAGAAAAATAAATTAAGATACTTGCATTGCATAAATTCTTATTTTTATATAACTGTGATAGCCACGATATTTTCCATGAAGAGTGGCTGAAACCACCAAATAAGATTTTTATTATCTATTGAGAATTTTAAATTCCCACTATATCTATGTATTTATGTGTGGTTTCAGATTTAACTTAATAAAGATCAGTTGAAAGAAAGCTCTTTGTGTTTGTGTGTGCTGATTCTACAGGATTATATATAAATAACATGTAGATTATTTTATTTAGTATGTTGTATGATTACGAGATATATGTTTGTAATATTCGGTTGTATTTGTATAAAATACAATCGAATTATCAATTTATGTAATGAATTTTTTTTTATTCTAAAAAGGGGTGTTACATATATGGTATCAGAGCGGTATCTTTTACTGTGGATATTTTGATGAATCCTTATCATCAAAATTTAAACCCTAAGGTCTATAAGGCAAGGCGGTTAGTATCCACAAAAAGGTGATACAAACTATTTCAGATTATACCAGAACCCCACTTTTAGAATGAATAAAAAAAATTCATTCATCTAGTATTTGAGTATCTTAATTATCTCTATACAACATAGTAGATATCTCGCATTTCTTATTCTTGATGCATGCTTTATAGTACACTAATATTGAGCCTGATCAACTCAATGTTGGATTATTTTATAGGACTATATGGCAGCACAAGAACAAGAAATCTCAAACGTGCCAAACATGTCAACTGACTCATTGGCAGGTATTTTAGGAGCCATCAAAGATTTGACTGACACCGTTCGATGTCAATCTGAATCAAATAAAGAGTTCCTCGAGCAGATTAGGAGTGGAAACCAAAACGGGGAGGGTAGTGAGACCAATACTAAGAAAACACCCATCAACCCAAACTACTGAGACTTTCTGAGTTTAAGAAAAACACACCATCCTCTTTTCATGGTGAATATGATCCAATCGTAGCCCAACACTGGATTGAGAAGTTAGAAAATATCTTTAATGCAATGGATTGTTTAGATTCCCAAAAACTAACATTTGCTACTTTTATGTTAGAAGGAGAAGCTGAACATTGGTGAAGAGGTGCTAAGAGTCTGTTAAAGGCAAAAGGAACTGAGATTACTTGGGAAGTTTTTTAAACAACATTTTTTGATAATTATTTCCCTGACAGTGTGAAAAAAGAAAAAGAAAATGAGTGTATACAACTTAAGCAGGGAAGTATGGCCATTGGAAAATATGTTGATAAATGTGAAGAAGATTCCAAATTCTCTATGTTTCTTAAACAGCACCCTGATAGCCAGTGGAAAGCCACTCAATTTGAGTTAGGGTTAAGACCCGAGATTAAGGAGAAGGTAGCCACTTTACAAATAAAAGATTATAACCTTTTAGTAAACAAGGCTAGGATTGCAGAAAAGAGCTTTCTAGAAGTTGAGTTTGAGAGAGAAAGACAAGTCTTCTTTAGAAAAAAAGAGAGATGTCGAAATATAAAAGAAAAATCACTTTAGGAATGGAGCAAATCAGGGGAATAACAAACAAATATTTTCAAAGGAGACCACAACCCCATGCTCCAAGTGTGGTAAACCTCATGGTTCGAGGCCCTGTTATGCTGGACAAAATGTGTGCTATCGATGCGGCAAACCTGGACATTATACTAATAATTGCAGCGCTCCAAAACCGATAGAAAATCCTGACACCAAATCACAAATTAAAGGAAGAGTATTTTCTCTTAATGGAAGAGAAATGAGTGATTCCCCAAACATGATTAAAGGTAAATGTTTTTTGAATAATCATCTTTTAATTGCATTGTATGATACGGGTGCTACACATTCTTTTATATCCGTTGTTTGTGTGGACAAATTTAATATTCCCAAAACTCTCTTACCCTTCAGTTTGCTTGTTTCAACTCCTACAGGAGAAAAGGTTACCGGTACCAATGCTTGCTAAAATTGTCCCATATCCATTGAAGGAAAACCATTTGTCATTGACCTTGTCTGCTTACCTCTAAAAGATATTGATGTCATTATTGGAATGGATTGGCTATCTAGTAATGATATCCTTTTAGATTGTTACAAAAAATTTGTCCTATTTTCTGATAATTTGTGTCAAAAAGTCACTGAATCAGTACACGTTAATACCATTTAAGTAGAGGAGTGTTTTTATAAGAAAATTCATGAATTTTAGAAGTCGAGCAAGATGTGAACAACATATCTATAGTGAAAGAGTTCCCAACAGTACTTCCAAAATATATAGTGAACTTGCCATCTGAAAGAGAGGTTGAGTTTTCTATCGATCTTATTCCAGGAACAGGACCACTATCCTTTGCACCTTATAGAATGTCTCCTTTAGAGTTAACTGAACTTAAGAAGCAACTTGAAGCTCTTTTAACTAAAGGATTCATTAGGCCAAGTGTGTCCCCATGGGGTGTACCGGTTTTGTTTGTCAAGAAAAAGGATGGTAGTATGAGGTTGTGCATAGACTACAGACAGCTAAATAAGGTCACCGTTAAAAATAAATATCCCCTTCCTAGGATAGATGATTTGTTAGATCAGCTATTAGGTGTTTCAGTTTTCTCTAAAATAGATTTAAGGTCTGGTTATCATTAAATTAGAGTAAAACAAGAAGACATCCCAAATACTGCTTTTAAAACTATATATGGTCATTATGAATATCTTGTAATGCCGTTTGGACTAACCAATGCTCCTACAGTGTTTATGGATTATATGAACAGGATATTCAGGCCATATTTGGATCAATTTGTAATAGTATTTATAGATGATATTCTTATTTACTCTAAAACTGAAGAAGAACATGAGCAACATCTCAGAATAGTATTGCAAATCTTATAGAAGAAACAGTTTTATGCTAAGCTTGAGAAGTGTGAGTTTTGGTTACAAAATGTTAAATTATTAGGAAATTTGATTTCAGGAGATGGTATATCAGTCGACCCTAGTAAAGTTGAAGCAGTGTTACACTTGGAAAGAGCAAAGTCTGTCACTGAAATTAGGAGTTTCCTAAGACTGGATGGTTATTATAGACGGTTCATTAAAGGGTTTTCTCAATTAGCCTTGCCTCTAACCAAGTTGACTAGAAAGAATCAACCATTTGAATGGAATTCAAGTTGTGAAGTCAGCTTTCTAGAATTAAAACATAGGCTTACATCTGCTCCCGTCTTAATAATCCCAGATAATCAACAAAGTTTTGTGGTATATTGTGATGCACCTAAGAAAGGTCTAGGTTGTGTTCTCATGTAACAAGGGAAAGTTGTAGCATATGCATCTAGGCAGCTTAGGTTCCATGAGGAAAACTATCCGACCCATGACTTAGAATTAGCACCCGTAGTTTTTGCATTAAAGATTTGGAGGCATTTCTTGTATGGAGTAAGATTTGAAGTGTATAGTGACCATAAGAGTTTGAAGTATTTGTTTGACAAAAAAAAATTGAATATGAGGCAAAAGCGATGGATGGAATTCCTAAAGGATTATGATTTTGAACTAAAATATCATGTTGAAAAGGCAAATGTTGTAGATGATGCTTTAAGTAGAAAATGTTTACACATGTCAGCATTAATGATAAAGGAGTATAAGCTGTTAGAGGAATTTAGAGACCTAAAATTTCCAGTGTCTTTAGAACCTTGTTGTCTGTGTGTTAGTAAAGTTAGAATTGAGTCTGACTTTAGAGAACAAGTTAGAATAGCACAAGAGAATGACCAATTTCTTATGTCCCTCAAGGATAAACTATCAAAAGAAGAAATTGACCATTTTCATCTTGGTGATAAGGAAATAGTGTTGTATGAAGGGAGATTATGTGTTCCTGACAATAAAGAATTGAGATATCAAATATTGTCAGAAGCACATTGCAGTAAGTTCACGATGCATCCTGGTTCAACTAAGATGTATCATGATCTAAAGAAAAGTTTTTGGTGAAAAGGAATGAAACAAGCTATAGAACATCAAAAACATGCAGGTTTACTCCAGCCTTTAGACATTCCAGAATGGAAATGGGATATCATATCTATAGACTTTGTCGTAGGATTACCTAGGACACCCTCAGGTTATGATGCTGCGTGGGTAATAGTCGACAGGCTGACCAAAGCTACTCACTTTTTACCAATAAGGATTAATTGGCCACTATACCGGTTAGCTCAAGCCTACATCCATGAGATCGTACGATTACATGGTGTACCAACTAGTATAGTGTCTGATAGAGATCCTAGATTTACTTCAAAATTTTGGGTAGCTCTTCAAGATGCCTTAGGTACTAAACTTCGTTTTAGTATAGCCTATCACCCACAAACAGATGGTCAAACTGAGAGGACAATTCAAACCTTAGAAGACATGCTTAGGGCCTGCGTTTTGGAATTACAAGGAAGTTGAGATACTCATCTACCATTGATAGAGTTTGCTTATAACAACAGTTATCACTCCAGTATTGAAATGGCACCATTTGAAGCTCTATATGGTAGAAAGTGTAGGTCTCCTTTGTGCTGGTTTGAGGTAGGTGAGAAAAGTTTATCAGGACCTGATATTATACAACAAACCACAGAGAAAATCAAGTTCATAAAAAATAAACTGCTCACTGCTCAAAGTAGACAAAAGAGTTATGCTGATAAGAGGAAAAAATCTCTAGAATTTAAAGAAGGAGATCATGTTTTTCTTAAAGTTACTCCTATTACTAGTATTGGTAGAACCCTTAGGTCCACGAAGCTACATCCCGAATTCATTAGTCCATTTCAAATTCTCAAAAGAATTGGGTTTCTTGCCTACCAGATTGCACTTCCACCAAATATTTCCAACTTCCATAATGTCTTTCATGTTTTCCAACTCTGAAAGTATTGTTTTGACCAGTCACATATTGTGTCATACAATGCAATGCAAATAAAAGATGATTTGACATGTGAAACTATACCTATTCAGATTATTGAAAAATCTGAAAAGTTTAAGAGGAAAAGAAGATTCTTTAGTTAAAGTGGTTTGGAAAGGATTATCAAAGGAAAAAACAACATAGGAGCTAGAGGAGAAAATGAAAAAGTTCTATCCAGAATTTTATCATTTAAGTTAAATGAATTTTGGGGACAAAATTCATAAAAAGGTGAGGAGAATTGTAACATTGTAAAATTTATACCTTATGTTCAGATATAATTTGTTTTATTCTCTTTTATTTACTAAAATAAAGTAATATGTATAAATTAGTTAGTTCTTTTTTATTTCAATATCATCCTAAAATAATACACAAAATAAATTTTGATAAAGTTTAAAAATATATATTTATAATAATAATATCTTAGATAATGTATAGAGCATATTAACTAAAAATAATGTAATAATGATAATATCTTATATAGCAGAATAACTAGAAATAATAATATATTTCATAGTGCATATAGCATAATAATTAGAAATAATAATATATTACATAGTACATATAGCATAAATAATATAATATTATAATTTTTTTTCACCACAAAAAATATATATAATATAATATAATATAATATTTTAGTGCTTTCGCCATAAAAATAAAATATGATGGTGCATAATTAATGGTTAGTAATATAATATAATAGTGATTTCACCACAAAAATAAAATATAACAAAATAATTTCATAGTGCATAATTAGTGCATAATAAAATAAAATAATTTCATACTGCATAATTAATGCATAAAATATAATAAAATAATTGATGAATAGTAAATTATTTTCACTATAAATAGGGGAAGGAGAGCTCACATTTAGACATAAGAGAGAATAAAGAACTTGAGAGAAATAGAAGAAGATAGAGAAGAAAAAAAAAAGAAGAAGAATAAGAAAAAGAAGTGTCAAAAATTTAAGGTAAATATATTTTCTATTTCCTAGCTATTGTATATCATAAATATTTTTTTATCATTTTCTTTTCTTTCACTTTAAATTAGTGTGGCATACTCCTTGCCTAATTAATAAATATTATTAGTACTAATAATAATATTTATTAATTAGTAATAATAATATTTATTAATAAAGAAAATATATTTAATTAGTAATAATAAATATATTAGTGATAATAATATTTATTAATTAGTCCAGGAGTTTGCCACAATGGTTTAAAGTAAAAGAAAAGAAAATGATAAAAAAAATTTATCATATATGATAACTAAGAAGTAGAAAATATATTTACCTTAAATTTTTAGCACTTCTTTTTCTTTTCTTCTTCTTTTTTTTCTATATTCTTCTATTTCCCTCAAGTTCTTTATTCTCTCTTATATTTTTTTTCTCCCTGTTATGTCTAAATGTGAGTCTCCTTTCCCTACTTATAGTGAAAATAATCTACTATTCATCAATTATTTTATTAAATTTTATGCATTAATTATGCACAATGAAATTATTTTATTTTATTACGCACTAATTATGCACTATGAAATTATTTTTTTATTTTATTATATTTTATTTTTGTGGTGGAATCACTATCATATTATATTACTAACCATTAATTATGCAATATCATATTTTATTTTTATGGTGAAAGCACTAAAATATTTTATTATATTTTTATAATATAATAAAATAAGTAATGCACTATGTAATATATTATTATTTCTAGTTATTATGCTATATGCACTATGAAATATATTATTATTTCTAGTTATTATGCTATATAAGATATTATCATTATTACATTATTTTTTAGTAAATAAAAGAGAATAAAACAAATTATATCTGAACATGTATGTATAAGTTTTAGATGATACGATTCGATTAACTTAAATGATAAAATTCTGGATAAAACTTTTTCATTTCCTCCTTTAGCTCCCATGTTGCTTCTTCCTTTGATAATCCTTTCCAAACCACTTTAACTAAAGAAACTTCTTTTCCTCTTAAACTTTTAACAGATTTTTCAATAATCTGAATAGGTATAGTTTCACATGTCAAATCATCTTTTATTTGCCTTGCATCGTATGACATAATATGTGACGGGTCAAAACAATACTTTCGGAGTTGGGAAACATGAAAGACATTACGGAGGTTGGAAAGATTTGGTGGAAGTGCAATCTGGTAGGCAAGAGACCCAATTCTTTTGAGAATTTGAAATGGACCAATGAATTTGGGATGTAGCTTCTTGGACCTAAGGGCTCTACCAATGCTAGCAGTAGGAGTAACTTTAAGAAAAACATGATCTCCTTCTTTAATTTCTAGAGGTCTTTTCCTCTTATACGCATAACTCTTTTGTCTACTTTGAGCAGTGAGCAGCTTATTTTTTATGAACCTGATTTTCTATGTGGTTTGCTGTACAATATCAGATCCTAATAAACTTTTCTCACCTACCTCAAACCAGCACAAAGGAGACCTACACTTTCTACCATATAGAGCTTCAAATGGTGCCATTCCAATACTGGAGTGGTAACTGTTGTTATAAGCAAACTCTATCAATGGTAGATGAGTATCCCAACTTCCTTGTAATTCCAAAACACAGGCCCTAAGCATGTCTTCTAAGTTTTGAATTGTCCTCTCAGTTTGACCATCTGTTTGTGGGTGATAGGGTGTACTAAAACGAAGTTTAGTACCTAAGGCATCTTGAAGAGCTACCCAAAATTTTGAAGTAAATCTAGGATCTCTATCAGACACTATACTAGTTGGTACACCATGTAATCGTACGATCTCATGGATGTAGGCTTGAGCTAACCGGTTTAGTGGCCAATTAATCCTTATTAGTAAAAAGTGAGTAGCATTGGTCAGCCTGTCGACTATTACCCACACAGCGTCATAACCTGAGGATGTCCAAGGTAATCCTTCGACAAAGTCCATAGATATGATATCCCATTTTCATTCTGGAATTTCTAAAGGCTGGAGTAAACCTGCAGGTTTTTGATGTTCTATCTTAACCTTTTGACAAGTGAGGCACCTAGAGACAAAGTCAACTATAGCTCTTTTTATTTCTTTCCACCAAAAACTTTTCTTTAGATCATGATACATCTTAGTTGAACCAGGATGCATCGTAAACTTACTGCAATGTGCTTCTGACAATATTTGATATCTCAATTCTTTATTGTCAGGAACACATAATCTCCCTTCATACAACACTATTTCCTTATCACCAAGATA
>JASCZI010181249.1:293765-327535 GCA_036250425.1 Stylosanthes scabra | reverse complement strand
TGGTCAATTTCTTCTTTTGATAGTTTATCCTTGAGGGACATAAGAAATTGGTCATTCTCTTGTGCTATTCTAACTTGTTCTCTAAAGTCAGACTCAATTCTAACTTCACTAACACACAGACAACAAGGTTCTAAAGACACTGGAAATTTTAGGTCTCTAAATTCCTCTAACAGCTTATACTCCTTTATCATTAATGCTGACATGTGTAAACATTTTCTACTTAAAGCATCACCTACTAGGGGTGAAATCGGTCCAGTTTGGTTTGGTTTTGGACCAAAAACCAACCAAACCAAACAATAAGCATATAATAATAAAATATAACAAATTAAAAATATACATAAGCATTAAGCAACAGAAATCAACTTCATTTTGTTAAATAATATAACAAATTAAAAAACGCTAATTTCTAACATCTGAAGAAGACATGGTGATCTATTTTCTGGACTGGGTCACGGCTACGTGCGAAGGGGCACTTCATGAGATAGATTTTTTAGCGGTGGCACTAGGCGAAGACAGAGGCTAGCGGTGGCACTATGCGGCTGGAGAGTGGAGAGCGACCCCAATGACTAGGCGGTGGAGGAGGGGCTTAGCTAACAAGCAGACATTGTGAGAAGCAAGAGATTTTTTTTCTGATAATATGTGAGAAGCAAGAGATGAATTGAGAATAGAAAGGAGGAGAGAAGGGGCTAATGTGTGGCTGCGCAGATGAGAGGGAAGTGGTGTCAGTGGGTGTTTCCTTTTATATATAGGGTTAGGGGTTAACATATAAAATCAAGTGTTATGTTATCATTATTTCGGTTCAGTTCGGTTTGGTCGCTTTTTTCGAAGAGAACCGAAAATCGAACTGAACCGATTTTCGGTTTTTACATCGGTTGTTGTAAATTTCGGTTTGGTTTGCAGTAAATTTCGGTTTGGTTCGGAAACTTTCACCCCTATCACCTACAACATTTGCCTTTCCAACATGATATTTTAGTCCAAAATCATAATCCTTTAGGAATTCCATCCATCGCCTTTGCCTCATATTCAATTTTTTTTGGTTCAAACAAATACTTCAAACTCTTATGGTCACTATACACTTCAAATCTTACTCCATACAAGAAATGACTTCAAATCTTTAATGCAAAAACTACAGCTGCTAATTCTAAGTCATTGTTCGGATAGTTTTCCTCATGGGACCTAAGCTGCCTAGATGCATCTGCTACAACTTTCCCTTGTTGCATGATAACACAACCTAGACCTTTCTTAGGTGCATCACCATATACCAAAAAACTTTGTTGAGGATCAGGGATTATTAAGACGGGAGCAGATGTAAGCCTATTTTTTAATTCTAGAAAGTTGACTTCACAACTTGAATTCCATTCAAAGGGTTGATTCTTTCTAGTCAACTTGGTTAGAGGTAAGGCTAATTGAGAAAACCCTTTAATGAATCGTCTATAATAACCAGCTAGTCCTAGGAAGCTACTAATTTTAGTGACATACTTTGGTCTTTCCCAATGTAACACTGCTTCAACTTTACTAGGGTCGACTGATACACTATCTCCTGAAATCACATGTCCTAAAAATTTCACATTGTGTAACCAAAACTCACACTTCTCAAGCTTGGCATACAACTATTTCTACTCTAAGATTTGCAATACTATTTTGAGAATGAGATGTTGCTCATGTTCTTCTTCAGTTTTAGAGTAAATAAGAATATCATCTATAAAGACTACTACAAATTGATCCAAATATGACCTGAATATCTTGTTCATATAATCCATAAACACTGCAGAAGCATTAGTTAGTCCAAATGGCATTACAAGATATTCATAATGACCATATCTAGTTCTAAAAGCAGTCTTTGGGATGTCCTCTTGTTTTACTCTAATTTGATGATAACCAGACCTTAAATCTATTTTAGAGAAAACTGAAGCACCTAATAACTGATATTTTTAATGGTGACCTTATTTAGTTGTCTATAGTCTATGCACAACCTCGTACTACCATCCTTTTTCTTGACAAACAAAACTAGTGCACCCCATGGAGATACACTTGGCCTAATGAATCCTTTAGTTAAAAGATCTTCAAGTTGCTTATTAAGTTTCCTTAACTCTAAAGGAGACATTCTATAAGTTTCAAAGGATAATGGTCCTGTCCCTGGGATAAGATCAATAGAAAACTCAGCCTCTCTTTCAGATGGCAAGTTCACTATATCTTTTGGAAATACTGTTGGAAACTATTTCGTTATAGGTATGATGTTCACATCTTGCTCAACTTCTGTTTTTAAAGAATGGAGAAGAAATTCAGAAATTTTCTTGTAAAAACACTCTTCTACTTGATTGGTATTAAGATGTACTGATTCAGTGACTTTTTGATACAGATTATCAAAAAATAGGACAATTTTTTTGTAATAATCTAAAAGGATACCATTACTAGATAGTCAATCCATTCCAATAATGACATCAATATCTTTTAGGGGTAAGCAGACAAGGTCAATTACAAATGGTTTTCCTTCAATGGATATGGGACAATTTAAACAAGCATTGGTACCGGTAATCTTTTCTCCTGTAGGAGTTGAAACAAGCAAACTGAAGGGTAAAAAGTTTTAGGAATATTAAATTTGTCCACACAAGCAATGGATATAAAAGAATGTGTAACACTCGTATCATACAATGCAATTAAAAGATGATTATTCAAAAAACATTTACCTTTAATCATGTTTAGGGAATCACTCATTTCTCTTCCATCGAGAGAAAATACTCTTCCTTTAATTTGTAGTTTGGTGTCAGGATTTTTTGTCCGTTTTAAAGCGTTGCAGTTATTAGCATAGTGTCCAGGTTTGCCACATCGATAGCACATGTTTTGACCAGCATAACAGGGCCTCGAACCGTGAGATTTACCACACTTGGAGCATGGGGTTGTGGTCTCCTTTGAAAATATTTGTTTGTTATTTTCCTGATTTGCTCCATTCCTAAAGTGATTTTTCTTTTGTATTTCAACACCTCTCTTTCTTTTCAAGAAGGCTTGTCTTTCTCTCTCAAACTCAGCTTCTAAAAAGCTCTTTTCTGCTATCCTAGTCTTATTTACTAAAATGTTATAATCTTTTATTTCTAAGGTGGCTACCTTCTCCTTAATCTCAGGTTTTAACTCTAACTCAAATTGAATGGCTTTCCATTGGCTATCAGGGTGGTGTTTAAGAAACATAGAGAATTTGGAAAGTTTTTTAAATTTATCAACATATTTTCCAATGGTCATACTTGCTTGCTTAAGTTTCATAAACTCATTTTCTTTTTCTTTTTTCACACTGCCAGGGAAATATTTATCAAAAAATGTTGTTTGAAAACTTCCCAAGTAAACTCAGTTCCTCTTGCCTCTAACAGACTCTTAGCACCTCTCCACCAATGTTCAGCTTCTCCTTCTAACATAAAAGTAGCAAATGTCACTTTTTGGGAATCTAAACAGTCCATTGCATTAAAAGATCTTTTCTAACTTCTCAATCCAGCATTGGGCTACGACTGGATCATATTCGCCATGAAAAGAGGATGGTGTGTTTTTCTTAAACTCAGAAAGTCTACGATAGTTAGGATTGACGAGTGTTTTCTTAGTATTGGTGTCACTACCCTCCCCATTTTGGTTTTCACTCCTAATCTACTCGAGGAACTCTTTATTTGATTCAGATTGACATCGAATGGTGTCAGTCAAATCTTTGATGGCTCCCAAACTAGCTGCCAATGTGTTAGTTGACATGTTTGGCACGTTTGAGATTTCTTGTTCTTGTGCTGCCATATAGCCCTATAAAATAATCCAACATTGAGTTGATCAGGCTCAATATTAGTGTACTATAAAGCATGCATCAAGAATAAGAAATGCGAGATATCTATTACGTCATATAGAGATAATTAAGACACTCAAATCCTAGATGAATGAATTTTTTTTTATTCATTCTAAAAGTGGGGTTCTGGTATAATCTGAAATAGCCCGGATCACCCTTTTGTGGATACTAACCGCCTTGGCTTATAGACCTTAAGGTTTAAATTTTGATGATGCATATTCATCAAAATATCCACAATAAAAGATACCGCTCTGATACACCATATATGTAACACCCCTTTTTAGAATAAAAAAAAATTCATTACATAAATTGATAATTTGATTGTATTTTACACAAATACAACCAAATATTACAAGCATATATCTATTCATCATACAACATACTAAGTAAAATAATCTACAGGTTATTTATATATAATCGTGTAGAATCAGCACATACAAAAACAAAGAGCTTTCCTTCTACTGATCCTTACTGAGTTAAATCTGAAACCACACACAAATACATAGATATAGTGAAAATTTAAAATTCTCAGTAGATAATAAAGATCTTATTTGGTGGTTTCAGCTGTTCTTCATGAAAAATATTGTGTCTATCATAGTTATATAAAAATAAGAATTTATGCAATGCAGGTATCTTAATTTATTTTTCTTTTCACTTTTCTTTGTCTGCTTGTCTCACTTATCATAGGCCTTTTAGGAAAATCCCAACTTTTTTGTGGATCTTATAACATCATGACAACAAAGCAGAAATTACAACATCACAATTAAGGCATCTTGCCTTCTTATCAATTGGCAGCCAAATCTTAAATAATTATTTTCTTATTTGTTTTGCTAGATATGGATGATAGGCACACTAGCCCCTCCACAGTCACTCCAGCTCGTTGATTTAAATGCATCACTTTAGCATAATCATACAATCATGACAATTATAATCATATTTATAATAATAATATTACTCATCATATAATAATAATAATAATAATAATAATAATAATAATCATCGTATAACATCATAGTAGTATTATGATAATAATAATAATAATAATATCATAACAATCATCGTAATAATAATATCATAATATTATAATAAATATAATAATAATTATATAATAATAATAATAATAATATCATTATCATAATTATAATAAATATATTAGTAATAATAATATTTATTAATTAGCCCAGGAATATGCCACACTGATTTAAAGTAAAAGAAAAGAAAATGATAAAAAAATATATTTATGATAGAAGTAGAAAATATATTTACCTTAAATTTTTAACACTTCTTTTCTTCTTCTTCTTCTTTTTTTCTCTATTTTCTTTTATTTCTCTCAAGTTTTCTATTCTCTCTTATATATTTTTTTCTCCCTCTTAGGTCTAAATGTGAGCACTCCTTCCCCTATTTATAGCTAGTGAAAATAGTCTATTATTCATCAATTATTTTATTATATTTTATGCATTAATTATGCACTATGAAATTATTTTATTTTATTTTGCACTAATTATGCACTATGAAATTATTTTATTTTATTTTATTATATTTTACTTTTGTGGTGAAATCACTAGCATATTATATTACTAACCATTAATTATGCACTATCATATTTTATTGTTTGTGGTGAAAAAAAAATATATTATATTATTTATGCTATGTGCACTATGAAATATATTATTATTTCTAGTTATTATGCTATATAAGATATTATCATTATTACATTATTTTTAGTTATTATGCTCTATAAGATATTATCATTATTACATTATTTTTAGTTATTATGCTCTATACATTATGTAAGATATTATCATAAATATATTTTTAAACTTTATCAAAATTTATTTTGTGTATTATTTTAGCATGATATTGAAATTTTAAAAAAAAACTAATTTATACATATTATCTTATTTTAGTAAATAAAAGAGAATAAAACAAATTATATCTCAACACATAGGTATAAATTTTAGGATGTTATAGTGATCCTTAATTTAACGTGGAAAACACCAACTCATATATACTTGCGTTACTATAGATTAATTACTACTTTTTCAACCAAAATGTTCTTTGGAAACGATAAAGAACATTACCTGATCTTACATCACATTTTAGAGCTTTCGGTTGTTTTGCGCAAGTTAAATTTTTAGCGATCATGAAAAATCGCTGCAAAATATTTCCTAACATGTATATATTCGGTGGTTGATTTTGCGGCGATTCAAAAATACTGCTAGATATTTTGCAGCGGTTTAAAATCATCTACCGCTATCTGACATGAGAATTGCGGTTATCAATTATAAATGTTGCAGTAAAAATGTAATTTTGTGGGATTTAAGGAAAGTTTTAAAGGCTACCTTCTATATGATTTTTTTAAAAAAATATTTTCTTAACTCAAAATTAATTTTATATTTTAATTAATTATGAGACTATTTTTTCCTTTCATTCTTACTAAATCATCAACTGCCTAACACTAATTATATCATACATGAATCAAATGATTCATTCTCCTTTGATACGCACACACATATAATGATACAATTAAATGAATTAATTACCCCATCATCACATAAAACACAAACTTAGCCGAAAATTTTTTTAAAATAAACAAAAAAACTTCGTTTTTTTACCAAAATACACATTTTTGGGGATATTTACCAAAATAAAATTTATTAGTAGTATCGGTCCGGATCGATATTGGGTTATTTTCAATACCGGTCCGGACCGGTACTGGTTCAATTTTTAAAAAAATAAAATACACCAGTACCGGTCATTCTGGGAGCGGTACTGGGTTAATACCAATACCGGTCCTTCTTGGGGCGGTACTGGTTCAAAATTTAATTTTTTAATTTAATATTAAATATATTGATTTAATTAATAGAAATAATTTAAGTAATAAATTACAATTGAAAAATATATTAATAGTAATAAATATATTATTTTTTGAGAGGTAATTTTGCATTGATTCAATTAACATATCATTAGTGTAATAATAATAATAATAATTCAATTCATCTTAAATAAGAAAGTCTTGTAATGGATCGTAAAATAATCTCTTCCGTGAAAAAAAAAATATAGTGAATTAATACAAATATACAGTGTTTCCTTCTTTGATTTTTACTCTAAATTTTATTTAATTATAATAAATGATAATATCAAAATCTGCATAATATTATCATTCGTGCGTCTTGAAAACAATAATTTATATGCCTTAATATCTTCATGACTATTATTACGTTTTTTAATTTGGATTGGAATTTAATTTGATGGATCCGATTATTATTATTACATTGATGCTATGTTAATTAAATCAATTAATATATTATTACATTAATTCTATGTCAATTGAATCAATGTAAAATTACGGCTAAAAAATTAATATATTTATTGTTATTAATATATTTTCCAATTGTAATTTATTACCTAAATCATTTCTATTAATTAAATCAATATATTTAATATTAAATTAAAAAATTAAATTTTGAACCACTACCGCCCCAAGAAGGACCGGTATTGGTGTATTTTATTTTTTTAAAAATTGAACCAGTACCGGTCCGGACCGGTATTAAAAATAACTCAATACCGGTCCGGACCGGTACTGCTAATAGATTTTATTTTGGTAAATATTCCCAGAAACGTGTATTTTGATAAAAAACGAAGTTTTTTTATTTATTTAAAATTTTTTTTTCCAAACTTAACTAATAACCAACCAACCAAAAAGTTTTCTTTTTTCCCTTTTTTTTCTTTATTCTTTATGTTTATTTATATCCAAGAAACCAACCAATCATGCCAAAATGGGAAAAGTGACCCTATCTTGTGTGAAGAGTATTCAATTAATCTTCCTATAAATTTGGCATCAACTCTCTTTCTTCGTTTCTATGATCACCATTTATATCCTTTAAATCTAGAAAAACAAAATTTTAGTCTTCAATACAATAAACTAATGGTAAGAACCAAAATAGATATGTTTTTCTTGTAAAGTACTGTTTTGGTCTATAACATTATAACATTTGAATTGAATTCTATTTTAGTATTTAACGTTTAAAACGTCCTATTTTAATCTTAAAATGTTTCAATTAGACTCAATTAAGTCTCACTATTAATGGTTGGAAATAAAAATTTAAAGTTGTAGGTGATATGATTATTTGTTCGGTGATTAGTTACTTCACTCCTACATTTAAAAATTTCATGTTGTAAAGTTTGATATTTCATATTCTCTTCTCATTCTTGTAACAAAGAAAATACTTGCTTTGAAAACCTAACCATTCATCATTGTCGTACAAGAATCGAACCAAGAAAGCTTCTATTGCTGTTCGTGGGTATTTCTGTTTTATCTGCCTAGCGAGTTAAGGACATTGACTCTTTAAAATGAAGAGAGAAACGACCATGTCAGCTACGACATTAAATTATCTTCCAAATTTTAATGACGTGACTTGATTGAGTCAAATTGAAATATTTTGGGACCAAAATAGGATGTTTAAATATTAAGAACTAAAATAATATTTTTTCCAAATATTAGGGACTAAAATAATACTTTGCCGATTTACTCTATATTTTTAATACAGTGGACTATAACTAAAAAAGTTTTAAAAATTTAATTTTTTTTATAAAGTCCATAAAAAGTATTTAAACTTAAGAGACAATAACAGTTATTTTATCTAACTTAGCATTTATAATTTTTTTATATATAATATTTAATTTATAATTACATATTTATTAATAAAGGCTAAATAAGACATATTTTTATTATTTTCACTTTTTATTTTATCATATTGATAAGCAAACATGTTTGCAAGGAGTCAACCATATGTGTATACCAAAAGACACAAACAATGAATGAATGAATCATATGGGACAACCTCAACTCTTGTGATTTATATAATAGCGTCATCAACCACCAACTTTATAATAATTATATGGAAAAGTATAAGTAATTAATAATTTTCTAATCAATAAATTAGTCAATAAAAAATAGAACATTCGAAATTACTATTTATAGAACATCCACAATGAGCTATAGCACATCCAAAACCTAAAGCAATCTCAGCCAATTTTATATTTTTTTAGAAACATAACATCCGAAACTTAAAAACAGAACATCAAAAACATAAAGAAATAGGATATCCAATTTAAGTCGTTGACTGGTGTATGTTAGCTGAATCTAGCATTATTGTAATTATATACACAACCATGAATATAGTAATAATTATAAAATTTTCTATTTTCTTTATTGTAAACACTGTTTTAACGTTAGTATTATTTAAATAACTAAACCTGTGTTTTTTTATTAATTAAAAATAATTTAAATAAAAAAATTAATTAGTAAAAACCATATTTTTATAATGGATGTCGACTGTTCAGTATACGAATAGTATTTTTTTTATAGTTTATAAAATATTTAGTTAAAATTGAAATTATATTTTTTTTATAATTTGGTATTCTCTTTTACTTTTATCATTTCTTTTATCTTTTTTATTTTCAAATTAAAAAATATTTTCAAATAATAAAAATATTTGACCTGAATTTTAAATATATTTTATTATTATTATGTGCAATATTATAGTAAAATAAAATTGAAGAATTAAAAAGAAATAAAAAGAGAGAGTAGACGAGTAGAGATAAGCAATAGATGAGATAAAAATTGGGTGATGTGGATTGGATTACGAGAATGTGATTTGTGAAAAGAAGACATTTGAGAACTAATAATAATTTCCAAATTAAAACAACTAATAACGCGATAAGTTAAAATAATTGCGTTCGAAAATTAGGTCTGGGTGCGAATGATATATAAATAAAGTTACAATACAAGGATGGGGTGGGTGGCACATTTTATTTGGAATATTGGGTGGTCGATCCATTAGTGATTTTCCTTTTCGTGTTCCTGTTTCTGTTATGACATGAGTGTTAGTTTTGAATAATTAATTAATAAAGGAAATGATACGTCACGCAAACACCCACTATATATATATATGTGGAGCAATGTGGTGTATGATCGCAATTAAGATTAAAAATTAATTTCAATTATGATCTCAAACTTAAATTTTGATTTAATTTAGTTTTTTAGTTATATTTGGGTTGCGAACTGTATTTGAGTGTGGTAGCATTAAATGGTATTGAAATTGAAAGACTAAAATTTAATATTGTGTTTAGTTGACAAAAATAAAAATTTCAGTTTTAATTTTTGAAATTTTAATATTTTCTGAGAAGACTGGAATTTTCTGAAGATTAAGATTGAAATTTTAATAAAAAAAAAATTTACTGAAATACCTTCGCTCAATACTAAAGTATTTAATACTAACATTTGTTCCTTATCCATCAACTTAATTTAATCTCTATTTTTTAATCTCTTAATAAATTCTAAATCAAATACAGCAAATTTAATTTAGTTTCAGTTTCTCAATCATAATCTTTTACCGTTTCTTCTAAATACACCCTATCCCGTTTGGATAGTTAGTTTTGTTACAATAAGCTAAGCTTAAAGAGTATAGATAAGGTTATAAATAACGACACAACATACATAACACTCTTTAAGGAGTATCTAAAATTTTCTCATTTAATATTGAATTTCTTTTTCTAAGTTATAAACACAGTGACACGAATTTTGCAATCCTAAACTCGACAAATATATCGAATCGTGCAAGTAATATCACGATGAGTGGATATCATTCCCATGAGGATTGACGGAACAAGCAATACAATTTAACTAACCTTATTGACTAGACAAGAATGAAAACAGAGAGAGTGTATAATGCAACAATAAACCAAACAGTGAACAATTAACATGTACTAGTGCACGTGTAACAAGTAATGTGACTGAGAAAGCAGTGAATGAAAGTGTTGAGGATTTGGAGATATTTTACCCTAGGCTACCAATTCTAATCTTCAGTTTCTTCTCTAACAATTATGATCTAATTCCCAACGAATCCTAATTAACTAAACCATAATCTTTTAGTAATTTAGTTTCTCTAAACCTAACCAATTATCAATTTCTTGATTAACCAATTAAGAAAAGAGGTGAAGCACACAAACAGATTCAATTCTTATTAAAACTCAATAGTGATTTTAAATCAAGTTATATATCACGTACCCAATCTATTTCTAAACCTATTAAAGTCATTAACAGAATAAGTGTTGCACAATCTATCAAATCCCTATCTCTAGTTCAATGATAAATGATGAGAAACAAGTTTCCAACCTTTGTTATGATTATCCTAATTCTCTCAAACCCAATAATCAAAACAACAGAGAAGAAGTTTACCTCTCAGTAATCCTAATTCTCAATGAAGAACAGAAAACTTGAAACTTGAATTATGATCAAAACATGAAATTGAAGAAAATCGAAAACTTGAATTAGTATGCTATGCCGGGATGAACAGAGCTCCTCATCCTCAACAATGGAGTTTAGCTAGACATAATTCTGAAAAATAACAACTAAGATCTCCGGCCGTGCTAGGTTACAAGCCCTAATGGTTTAGAAACCTATTTATAATAACTAATCTATCTAAAATCAAAATTAAATCAAATCAAATCTAAATCCAATCAAATCAACTAATCTAATTTCTATCTTATCTCTAGGAGATCTTATTAATCAAACTACAAATTTATCCCTTGCATTAAGCCATTGATTTAGTAAATTACATCTCCTAATTTTCCTTGATTTATCCACCAATTAATTCCCATTTTGGTGCACCTTCCAGTAGCCATTTGTTCTCCACGTTTCCAACGCCTAGTGAGGCGTTAATAACGCCCCAAGCAATAGCCAAATTGAAGCTTGGGCGTTTTAGGCATGAAGTGGGCTTTTTTTTGGCATGACGTTAGTTTTACGAGCTGAAAGATTGAGTTTGTTCGAAGCGCAAACCAATTGTCCACTATAGACATATATATATCGTTTCGAAGCTCTGGATGTTAGCTTTCTAACGCAACTGGAACCGCCTCGTTTGGACCTCTATAGCTCAAGTTATCATTGATTTAGTGGGAAAAGGTCATGCTGTGGCGCTAAAACGACCAACCTGGTGTTTCCAACGCCCCACGGCGTTTCCAACGCCCCAATTTGGGTGCCTACTGGAAGTGATCTTCAAATTCTTCAAAAATCATAAAAAAATTTTCAATTTAACCCTTAACTTCTTCTAAGTGTTTTGCTTTGATCTTAATCATTTCTTCTTCAATTCTTTCTCTTCTAATCCTTTGTAAATCTTCTTCAATTCCTGCAATTATCAATGAATTCAAATACTCAAAGCTATGATGATAAAAAGTGATGAATTTGATTGAGTATAAGACTAATTGTTACTTAATTTGCAAGAAATGAATCATTAAAATCACTAATGATGCTCATGCATCACAACACCAAACTTAATCTTTTGCTTGTCCTCAAGCAAAGCAAGAATCAAAACATGTTTTAAGGTTCAATTTCTTTTGCTCTACTGAGACTCTTTAGGATTTCCTCATGGTACTTCTCTTATACTCTGTTAATCTCTTTGGAAAAATAAACCCCCCAAGTCCTCTCTCTTAAGGGTTATTATGCAACCTCTTCTTCACTTTATTATCTTCTTTTTAATCAGTATTTTGTCAATTCATTGTTCCTTTTATGAGAAATTTTTCTTAACTTTAAATGCTCTGTTACAAGGTGGCTTTTTAGAGTAGGTGTTCAACCAATAATCCCGAACCAGTTGGCTCAAGTTATCAAATGATAAAGCACTCCTCGGATTTACTTACCCAAGCCTTTTTTCCTGAAACAATTGCATCACAAGCATATAACATGGGAAAACTCTTTGAGTTTTTCTTTTCATTCCTTTTTCTTCCCAGTCATTGATGCTCAAAGCATTTAGTTATTTCTCTTTGAATTGTTTTCCCTCTTTTTATTCTTAATTTCAATGATTGAAGCCTAATTGATTTTTATGAAGAAGTCACATAATAAGCTCTCTAGAGGATTTCTCAAAAGGGAATTCACTTCCCTAATCAATCAAACAGAGCACAATTTGTAACCATAGAAGCTCTCTTATTGAGTGTTCATGCAAGTATTACATCTTTCAATGCATACAACAATTTAGCACTTGCTTTGCCTAAGATCACTCAAGAGATTACATGACATTTATTCAATTGAAAAATGAGATAAAGACTTGGCATGCATGTATATCTCAATGAAATCCATAATAACATGATAACAAAGATGAAACAGATATGTCAATTAAGCTTAAGGGTTGTAAAGAGGAGAGATACAACCTTTGATTACTCTGTTTTCTGATTTCCCTTTAAGAAGAAGTGAATATAATGAACGCTCCACACCAAACTTAGAATTTTGCTTGTCCCTAAGCAAATAAAAACAAGAACAGGAGAGAGAATATGATATGATGATGAGATGGCTAATGAATGAAATGGTGGAACACCAAATATAAAATCTTAGGCATGCTAATGAACAGAGGATGGGTAATGGATTCAATGTCATGGTGGAACACCAAACTTAGAATCTGATGATATATGATATGAAAAGATGTATGAATGCATAGCTTAAGCATGAATGATTAGTGATTAACTTGGTGGAACACCAAACTTAGAACCAAAGTATACCTAATATGAGATGAATGAATTAGTGAAATAATGAATGATTAACAAGTGATGAAGATGAGTGTTGATGTTAATGCATGATTCACAAGTGAAGCTAGACCTAAATGCAAAATCATGTGTGATGCATGAGGGAGGGGTGTGGGCGTTCAAAACGCCACACCAGGCGTTAAAAACGCCCACATTGGTGGTGTTTGGGGCGTTTCCAACGCCCATCTTGGTGTTAAAACGCCCAAGGTTGAGGTGTGGGGCGTTAAAAACGCCTAGCAAATGCCTAGCTAGGCGTTTAAAACACTGGCTTCTACCTAAAATCTCTAAATGACGTTGTGTTCGACGTTGAAAACATCTCCCACGTTTTAAACGCCCCACTTGTGCATGTGTGCATGGTTTGTCCTAACTGTCTACGTGCGTGTGTATGTGCATGAGAATGTTGATGCATATGATGATTAGGGTTAGGGAAAACTCATTAAGCCATGGTGTTATGATATCTCTTTGCTTTGATTTCTTCATACTCTTGAATTGTCATCTTCTTTGTTGCCTTTGAGTGTTCCTCTGTTTTGTGTGAGATCTGAAAATATTTGGGATGAGATTAGAATGGATTTGATTATCATTGCTAAAACTAATAATTAAAAATAAATCTTTTTGAGTTTTTGAATGATGGATTGCCTCCCAATAAGCGCTCTTTTAATGTCATTAGCTTGACATAGTGGCTTGTTCTCATGGTGGATCAATATTCATTGGGCTTGCATTTGCTGTAAGGGTTTGTTTGCTGTGACAAGTACTGGTGGCATGATAATGAGCTTCTGATGCAAGTCGAGTCTGTGAAAACTTGTCCATATATGAAGCTTGTTCTACTCCACTTTTGTTTCTCTTTATCTTAGCTCTGTTTAGAGATGGATTTGGCTTTTCATTCACTGTCTTGTAAAGAGGTTGAGCTTGGAGTGGTTTGTCTGGAGGGTCTTACTTTGTTAATTCTTTTGTGTTGATCTTGAGGCTGCTTCTTATGCCATGGTGAGTCATGGGCTTGTAAACATTGAGAGTTAAGCTTTCCTCATGAACCCTTAGTATAAGCTCACACTTCTCCATATCAATCAATGCCCTTGAAGTAGCTAAGAATGTTCTTCCCAAAATAAAAGGCGCTCATGGATCTTCCTCCATGTCTAAGATCACAAAATCAGCAGGAAAGAAAAATTTCCCTACTTTAACCAACACATTCTCCACTACTCCATGTGCATGTCTAGTAGACTTGTCTGCCATTTGAAGAGCAACTTTTGTAGGCTTGACCTCTTGAATCCCAAGCTTCTTCATTAGAGATAGTGGCATGAGATTAATACTGGACCCAAGATCACACAGGGCCCTCTCAAACATAGTGTCTCCAATGGTGCAGGGAATATGAAAACTACCCGGATCTTTCTTTTTGGTGGACAAGTTTTTCTGAATTATGGCACTGCACTCCTTGGTGAGCATTACAGTATCTCCCTTCTTCAAAATTCTCTTCTTTAATAATAGCTCCTTCATATTTTTGACATAAATAGGAGTTTCCTCTAAATGCTTCAGCAAAGGGATATTCACTTTCAGGCAAGAAAACACTTCCAAGAACTTAGAGAATGACTTTGTGTGCTTTTTCGAAGATTGTGGTGGATGATGGATGATATCTTGTTTTTCTGCCACAACTTCTGGTTTTTCTTTTAGAGCTTCTACTTGTACGTTTGGAATTTCTTCCATTGCTATGACTCGAATTGCCTTGCATTCTTCCCTTGAATTGGGGATGGTATTGCTAGGAAAGATGTTTGGAGGCCTCTCACCAAGTTGCCTTGAAATCTGTCCAATTTGAACTTCCATATTTCTTATTGAAGCTTCCTGATTCTTGAAATTAGCCCTTGTTTCATGCATAAAATTTGTTGTGCTGTCAATAAATGTGGAAGTTGATTGAGTAAGCTTTTGTAGGGCCACTTCCAATTGAGAAAGCTTTTGAGAAACAAAAGGTTGAACGGGGGAGGTTGGTAATTGTAGGGCTGGTTGCTGGAAATTGTTGCAATAACACATTTCTCCTTGATTTCCTTGTCCTCCCCACCCAAAATTTGGATGATTCCTCCAACCCGGATTGAAGGTTTTGGAGTAAGGATCAAAATTTGGTTGTCTTGGAGCATTACCCATATAATTCACCTGCTTAACTGATTGTTAATCTTGAATTAAAGCACATGTATCACTAGAATGACCTTGATTTCCACACAAATCACAGGAACCAATTTGTGTGTTCATGGCTGAAATCTGCATGCTTCCTAATTTGCTATTGAGCAAATTAATTTGCTGAGCTAAGGCTTTGTTTTGAGCCACTAAAGTGTCAATGGATTCAGCCTCCATGACTCCTCTTTTCACAGTGCTTCTTTCGGAAGGAGTAGAGTACAAATATTGGTTATTAGTAACCAATTCAATTAAATCTTGTGCCTCCTCCACAATTTTGGTATGAAGATATCCTCCAGCTGAGGAATCAATTTGAGCTCTTGACTGTAATGTCAAACCATCATAGAAGATTTGTATTTGCAAACATTTAGAGAAAATGTTGTTGGACAGCCTCCTTTTCATCTCCTTGTATCTTTCCCAAGCCTCATAAAGAGATTCTCCATCTTTTTGAGAAAAATATTGTATGTCATGTCTCAATTTAGCTAACTTCTGAGGTGGAAAGAATTTGGTCAGAAACTTGGCCACCAAATCTGTCCAAGTTGTAATGATTTCTTGAGGTTGAACTTGAAACCATTATTTAGCTCTGTCTCTTAGTGAGAATGGAAACAGTGTCAGTCTAATAGCTTCAGAGGATACACCATTAATCTTGAGAGTGTTACACAGCTGCAGAAAATTATCTATGTGGAGATTAGGATCATCATGGTAGTTTCCACTGAATTGATCTTGTTGCACCAACTGAATAAGAGAAGGCTTGAGTTCGAAATTATTGGCTTGAATAGCTGGCCTTCGGATGGTGCTTCCACAACTTTCGGCAGTGGGATTAATATATTGTCCCAGAGTAACACGGTTGTTGTCCGTGTTCAGATCATCTTCATTATTTGCTGCCATGTTGAATTGCTCTTCCAATAGTGCTTGTCTAGCTCTTCTAGCTTCTCTTCTTCTCCTTAAAAGTGTCCTTTCAGGTTCAGAATCGTAGCCTAAATCTTCTCTATTTCTCTGCATGCACTAACAAGCAACAAATAATGGAAATTTTCAACTTCAACAGAGAAGGAAACTCCCAATTAAAACAAAATAAAAAGAGTCTAATGCAACTAGGTTAATTAGAATTATATTGTTGATCGCTAATCAATCCCCAGCAGCGGCGCCAAAAACTTGACACGAATTTTGCAATCCTAAACTCGGCAAGTATACCGAATCGTGCAAATAATACCACGGTGAGTGGATATCGTTCCCACGAGGATTGACGGAACAAGCAATACAATTTAACTAACCTTATTGACTAGACAAGAATGAAAACAGAGAGAGTGTATAATGCAACAGTAAACCAAACAGTGAACAATTAACATGTACTAGTGCACGTGTAACAAGTAATGTGATTGAGAAAATAGTGAATGAAAGTGTTGAGGATTTGGAGATGTTTTACCCAAAGCTACCAATTCTAATCTTCAGTTTCTTCTCTAACAATTATCATCTAATTCCCAACGAATCCTAATTAACTAAACCCTAATCTCTTAGTAATTTAGTTTCTCTAAACCTAACCAATTATCAATCTCTTGATTAACCAATTAAGGAAAGAGGTGAAGCACACAAACAGATTCAATTCTTATTAAAACTCAACAGTGATTTTAGATCAAGTTATATGTCACGTACCCAATCTATTTCTAAACCTATTAAAGTCATTAACAGAATAAGTGTTGCACAATCTATCAAATCCCTATCTCTAGTTCAATGATAAATGATGAGAAACAAGTTTCCAACCTTTGCTATGATTATCCTAATTCTCTCAAACCAAGTAATCAAAACAACAGTGAAGAAGTTTACCTCTCATTAATCCTAATTCTCAATGAATAACTGAAAACTTGAAACTTGAATTATGATCAAATCTTGAAATTGAAGAAAACCGAAAACTTGAATTAGTATGCTATGCCGGGATGAACAGAGCTCCTCATCCTCAACAATGGAGTTTAGCTAGACATAATTCTGAAAAATAACAACTAAGATCTACGGCCGTGCTAGGTTACAAGCCCTAATGGTTTAGAAACCTATTTATAATAACTAATCTATCTAAAATCAAAATTAAATCAAATTAAATCCAAATCCAATCAAATCTACTAATCTAATTTCTATCTTATCTCTAGGAGATCTTACTAATCAAATTACAAATTTATCCCTTGAATTAAGCCCTTGATTTAGTAAATTACATCTCCTAATTTTCCTTGATTTATCCCCTAATTAATTCCCATTTTGGTGCACCTTCCAGTAGCCATTTGTTCTCCACGTTTCCAACGCCTAGTGAGGCTTTAATAACGCCCCAAGCAAGAGCCAAATTGAAGCTTGGGCGTTTTAGGCATGAAGTGAGCGTTTTTTTGGCATGACGTTAGTTTTACGTGCTGAAAAATTGAATTTGTTCGAAGCTCAAACCAATTGTCCACTATAGACATATATATATCGTTTCGAAACTCTGAATGTTAGCTTTCTAACGCAACTGGAACTGCCTCGTTTGGACCTCTGTAACTCAAGTTATCATCGATTTAGTGGGCAAAGGTCATGCTGTGTCTTTAAAACGCCCCAATTGGCGTTTTGAATACCCCAATTTGGGTGCCTACTGGAAGTGATCTTCAAATTCTTCAAAAATCATCAAAAATTCTTCAATTTAACCCTTAACTTCTAAGTGTTTTGGTTTGATCTTAATCATTTCTTTTTCAATTTTTTCTCTTCTAATTCTTTGTAAATCTTCTTCAATTACTGTAATTATCAATGAATTCAAATGCTTAAAGCTATGATGATAAAAAAATGATGAATTTAATTGAGTATAAGACTAATTATTACTTAATTTGCAAAAAATAAATCATTAAAATCACTAATGATGCTCATGCATTATATAACATACATGACACTAACTCATTCAGAGTATCTAAATGTATCACATCTATGATATTTTCTGTCGATATAAAATTGGTGGTTGAATTCTCATCAATTGCAATCTCCAAAGTGAGTGGCCACTAAGAATGGCTATTAGGGCATCATAGTTATATGCAGGAATTTAGATTCCCAACCTCAACACAAGTTGTGTGAGTGTATGTTTTATTTTATACGGAAAACAGAAGAATATATTATTAAGTACGAAAATATATTCTATTACGAATTTAAAAGGAAAAATGAAAAAAATAATTAAAGGTAGGATAAAAAAGAGGATACTACTTTGATGAATTGATTAACATATATATAATCAAAATGGCTTGCAACATGTTTCACCAAAAATAGAGACATAATGTTTTGCATATGGTGGAAATGTGAGATAAGAAATGCTCCATAATAAGAGGCTTCTATATATAGATATCATGTCTTCCTATTGCGTCAGTGAATCTTAGTTTACTTAAATTTCTTTAGTTACATCATAATAAATAGTTTTCTTCAATTAGCACGCACGAGCACAAATACAGGAAGTGTGGTAGAGATGTAATCAAACAAGAAATTTTATGCCTTGTATTATAGCATCAAGTATATCAACTAAAATAGCAACAACTTCATTCTCAATACCAAAGATTAATGAAATATATAATATTAAAACGAGTCAACTCACAAATTGTTATAAGGATAAAGGAATGTATTACTTCCTGAAGTTCGGATAAATTTTATTTTAGTTTCTAATATTTAAAATATTCTATTTAATTTGATTTCAAAAAGTTTTAATTCGATTGAATTTAAAATTTAAATATTGATGTGAACTTAATTAATGTCGTACGTAGATGACGTAGTTGTTTATTTAGTGATTGATTATTTCACTTCTGTGTTAAAAATTTCACATTATAAAGTTAATTTATTTTCTCTTTATATTTCTGTAACGAGAAAAATACTTGAAATTCTAACCATTCATCATTGTCGCGCGAGAATTGAAGGGAGAAAGTCTCTAGCGCTGCTTGTGAATTGTTCGACCGGCGAATTATGATTTCGTTAGCTATTTAAGACAGAAATAGAAACGATCATATCAACTACTACTCTAAATTTTTGTCAAACATTTAATAGTGAAATTTGATTGAGTCGAACGAAATTTATTTTATTTAAATAAAATATTTTAAATGTTAAAGACTAAAATAGAATTTAGCCTATTAAAATAGTAGTTTACCCTTGTTATAATTATAATCTACTTTATTGGTTCTACATGTATTATAATGATAATAATAATATTTTAAATTTAAATTGGGGAAACAAAACTAATTATATTTTAAATTTTAGATTATGTGGATTAAAAGTTAGTTGATTGCTTTTGGTTAATTCACATTTCTTTTCAATCTATCTAAAATATTTTTAAGTTTGTATCTATTTTATCCAACTAAATTTAACTAAATTATTTATTTTATGTTAAATAAAAAATTATTTCGATATCAAATAAAAATTTATTTCGGTACTATTTATTTATATTATTTATCCAAAATAATCTTTTATATATAAATAAAAATAAATAAATTAGTTAAAGTTGATTGATTAAAATAAGTATAAATATAACATTATAAAAAAAAATCCCACTTACGTGTAAAGCCACATTACTTTTTTGTAATCTCATGCATTAATTAATTAGATGATGGATAATGGTTAGGTTCCAACCTCAAGATTATGAACCATTTTAAATCACTTTTTTTTTTTCTAGAATCATGTACAGATCAGCAATGCCATTCAGCTAAACTTGTAGGAGGCAAAAGAAACCGCAAACTTTGACAAGTGATTATGTTTCTTTAGCAAATAGGAGAACCATTCACCATTCACCATTCCATGGCCCTCATTTTTATTTTATATAAAGACAGTGGTAACATTAGATTTAGATGTTTATCCCCAAAAAGGGAAAAATGTTAGACATGAATTAATGATGGAGATTTGAGAGATAAACCGCACCCTGACCTCAAAAGGGTTCACGTAATTGGACCCGAAGTTAAAGCAAAACACATATCAATGTTTTATGACGCAACTTCTAAGCTGTATTTTATGTGTAAGAAACTCACAAGTTTCGCTTTCAATTTTGTCTTGTGTTTGTTATTACAGTTCAAACCAATCATGGACCAATTTTAATCTTATGATTCTGAATTAATTTGACTGTTTGTTTTGACAATACAGTACACCTAGGTATGGATTTTGAGAAAAATCATTCACAATTACTAAATTGGTCTCGGCGATTTTAATAATTGGACAATTTAGTCTTTGTTAATATTTGTCTCTGGGCTTGAATTTTGTTCTATCAAATTAGGATCGATACGTCCCTGGGACAAATGGTAACTGAGGCTGAATCGTCAAATTATTTAAATGGTTAGGAACCAATTTACTAATTATAAATGGTTAAAAATTGCTTAATCCTTCTTCATGGATAATTAGGGAGCAAGAAGGACTTTTACTCAACGCAATAATATGGTAAATGTAGAATTCCAACAGTGAATGATTATTTTTTCATTTTTTTGTTGTATAGTCTGACATTCTTTTTTTTTTTTTTTTGACAGTAGTCTGACATTCTTTGTGTTAATAGTTTTCAATATTGGATCCCTTGTTCAGGAAGAATATTGGATCCTTTTTTTCTTTTTTTTTTTTCAGAAGGATGCAGGTGTTTACTGTTTGATATAATCCCATGACCCATATAATAGCACTGAATGAGTATTTTTTTAAGAAAAAAAGCAAAAAGTATGTCCAGAAAAAATAGCAACAAAAAACCCATTGAAGGTGACTTTTTGCAACTCGATTAGCTTTGGTAATCAACCCAACAAAGGTACTGGATCATTCATAAAATTGGGTGGCTAATTAAATTAGTTAATTCGCAATTATAATTAATTAATTATATAAAATTGTTTTTGTTTTTTAATGTTAGTGTCTTTTAATTTTTAAATTTCATTTTTATACTAAATTAACTATTATATTTAAAAAAATTAATTTTAATACACCGACTATTTTTTCATCATCTAAAAATAAATGTTATTAAACGATTTGATCGATGCTATATATTCAAATTCTTTTATTAATCAAGTTAGTAGACTTGATATCAATAAAAATTATTTTTATCACTAAAGATGTATAGCATTTTATGCAATTTAATTAAACTTGATGGATAAAATTAAATACTTTACTCCTGATAATAAAATTCAACTTTTATTTGCATATTTTAATAAATTCACCTTTCAGATTTTGGATTTTTTATATTATTTTTTAAATAAAAAATTCCATAATTATAAAAATGCACTCTTGATGAAAAAAATTACAAAAAATGCACATCTATTACTTATCTCATCCACACGTATCTCGACATCTCTTCGCCATGTTCAAATAAGGGTTTAGGGTTTTTTTAATTAATTTATTTAAAATTTTGACATGTATAGAACAAAAGGAAAGAAGGAAAATGACAATTTTTTTTATGAAAATATACAACATGCAGTAAAAATTAGCTAAGTTATGTAAATACAATAACATAAAATAGCATATACTACATAAATACAACAAAATATCTACTTATATACGTCTAAGATGCTACTGTAAGTGTCCAAGATATCACAAGTTGATGATCGGACCTGTCGGGTTGGACGATGTAAGTGCTGAGCATGTGGCTGCGGTTGAGATTGAGGCAGAGACGAAGGCTGAAGCAGATCTTGGAAGTGCTGGGTGGGGTATAGTGTGGCATTTGACGGTAGGGCTGTCAAACGGGCGGACCTGGCCCATTTAGGCCTGGCCCGTTTAGCTCGCGGATTAAACGGGCTAGTCTGTTTAGCCCGATTTTATACGGGCTAGAATTTTTTTAACCCGGCCCATTTATGGCCAGCCCGACGGGTAAACTGGCTGGCCCGTTTAATTAATTAATTAATTATTTTAAAAAATAAAAATTTTAATTTTTAACTTAAAAAATTATTTTTTTACAAAAAATACCTTTTTTTTCCAAAAAATCTTTTAAAAAACAAAGTTTTTTAGTTGATGGATCGGATTTTCAGGTCGAATAAGATAAAATATTTAAAAAAATACTATTTTTTAAAAAAAATTAAAAATGAATTAAATAAACGAGCTGGTCCGTTTAAGCCCGAATTTTTCCGGGTTAAACAGGCTAGCCCCTTTAAGTCCAGATTTTAACACAGTCCGGGCTCAAAGATAGAAGCCCGTCCGTCTAGACGGATAAACGGGCTGGCCCAACGGGTTTGGCCCATTTTGGCGGCCCTATTTGAGGGGGTGGAGAATAATGGAGCTGCTGTGGTGGTGGTGAGTAATGCTGATACTGCGAGGGAGGCTAAGATGAGTAGCTCAGACCTAATAATGATGAGCAGGGTACTGCAGATAATGGTGTGGCATGCGATGCTGGAGAGGTGTAGGAAATTGCATGCCTATCTTACGTGGCATCCGATGGTACCCACTCAACAGATCAAACACACCAGGCCCGCCGGAGACATGTGCCTGATCCCTACGCTGCTAGAACCCCTGTGTGATGTCGTGGGCAGCCGTGACACTAGTGCGAGTGACGCCCCACACATCCTCGACCCCAGTCGAAATAAAATATTCTCAGGTAATGTCAACCCCCTCAGTAGTCTCTATGATGGCTGCCTATGTATCCTCATTGGTTGCCTCGAAAGGGGAGAGGGGGTAGGCTCTAGTGGTGGGGGTGGGGGTGGGGGGAAGGCTGTGGTGGTGGATTGGCTAGTGATGATCTGACAAGAGAGTCACCCAACGTCTCGAACTGGTCAAATAATCTCACTTTCTCAAGCTCATTGTCAAACCTCTTCCTGTGTGCAGTGTATCTCCGTCTCAATGATCCTACTTTTAACAGACTTGCCTCGCCCCTCTTCCATCTCTCACACGAACCGCTCCCCCTGTCTGCCCTGTCCTCCCTCCATGGCGACGCCTGCGAGCCGGCACATCAGGCGGGAATGAGATAGGTATGTCCAGGCGAGCACGGCTGAGTCCTATGAGTATTGTTGGCACCTGTCAAAGTGTGATATGAGTGGCAGCCACCTGATGTGGATCAAGTTGTTACTCTTGTTTGAGAGCAAGTAACCCCAATCAACAAAGGTGCTTACAGCTGTGAAGAGAAATATTGGTGAAGAGAATGAAGAGGATCTATGGCTAAAATAAACACACATGTAGAAGTGTAAGGTGGTCTGACTCAACAATAGTACACTCGCTTTTTGTTGTTTTAGTCAGTCACGTGCTTGTAGTTTACTAGGAGGATGGAGTGATGTTTTTGTGATGTAAAGAGAATGAAAATATTAGGATAAAAGCAATATTTATAATGACAAATATACAAATAACATAATAATTAAAATAATATTTATGATAGGTGTATTAAAAATTCGTCATCAAATTAGCTACTAATATAAAGTATATGTTAAACAGTAATATTAGATATACATCTATTTTGTTTAGGTTAAATTATACACTAGGTCCCTATAGTTTCAATGAAATTGCAACTAGGTCCCTATAGTTTAAAAGTTTGTAATTGAGTTCCTATACTCATAAAAAATATGCAATTTAGTCCCTGTCGCTCAAAAAAAAATTAATGTAATAGAATATTCTTTGGAATATTCCATATTTTACATTAGATGAAATTGTGATTGACCAAATTACCCCTCTCATAAACGATGAAAGCTATTCTCGAATTGACGAATTCACAAAGAAAAAAATCATCTTCCCTCCCTCATTCTCGTTACTCTGTGCTCTCACACCGCAATCTCACTCATTTGAAATGAGTAAGTTAACAATTTTAGCATAGACTCACTTGAAAAGAGCATGTGATTACCGGAAAACAAGAAGCTCATTAAAGAATATAGTGAGGGTAGAATCGTAATATTTTAATGTCAAATTCAAATAGGGACTAAATTACAATTTTTTAATAAATATAGGGAGTCAGTTACAAACTTTTAAATTATAGGGACCTAGTTGTATTTTCACTAAAACTATAGGGACCTCGTGTATAATTTAACCTTTTGTTTAATCAAGTCTAACTAAGTCATTAATTTTTATACTAAATAATTTTTTATTTAACATCAAAAATGTCTTTTGTGTGTAATATAAATAAATGAGTTGGTTAAATTTGATTGACAAAATAATATACACCTAGAATTATTATATGTCAAAATATAAAATACATATTAAAAATTACTTAAATAATACATATATTTATATACAAATATTTAGTGACTCATTTGATAGGTAAATTTTAGTGTGCAAATAGAATTTAAAAAAAAAATAATAAGAATTTAACTAATATGTGTTCTTAGGGCATATAATAAGTTTATTATTAATAAGATTTTTTTAATAAATGCAAAATAAATGTTTTGAAAACTTAAATTTGTATATTTCAATAAAAAAAATTAATTTATAATCTTAATATGTATATTTAGTACACAAAATAAATAAATCAAATAATAATTTAAAGGGTTTAATTAATATGTGTCTAAGGACATATGATAAGCTTACAAAGATCGAATATTTTAAATGTTTACTTATAATAAATACAAAATAAATACATTAGATATTTAATTTTTTATTTCTAATAAAAAATTTTCCATCATTTACAATTTTAACATGTGTGGTTAGGATAAAATAGATAAATCCTAATTTAAACAAGGATTTATCTAACATGTGCTTTAAAAATATATAATAAGTTTATTATTAATAGAATATTTTAAATATTTAATTTAATGAATATAACATAAATACATTGAAGCTTAATCTCTTTATTTTCAATCATTTTTTTTCATAATTTTAATAATTTTAATGTGTCACCTTAAATATACAATATAAGATTTAAAAAAAATAAAAAATATTAATTGATGCTCCAGACTTTCAAAGGCGCTTCCTCTATACATTATATATAAATAAACCCCACAGTACACTGATGTAATATGAGCCATTCATTAATGCTCTTTTCATACTCTTCATCAATATCTCTTTTCACGAGAGAACTGTTCATCAACAAAATGAGATAGTCATCAACAAAATGAGATAGCACCTGACATATTGACTCAACGTATCATCATCTGTATCCCTATCTCAGCCAAGTCATCTTTAGGAGAAACTCTTCTTTTATGCCTCGGAATTTTGCGGGGACCTGGCATCGAGTAGCTCCTCAACTCCCCACGTTGGGTCCTGAGAGAACGTCTGAAAGTCTCACATGCCCCTACCAATCGGATCGCGTGCGTAATCCGAGATGGTATGCCACATTCTATAGAGTGATAATGACCTCACTCCACGGCATGTGAAAGTTGTGTCTCAGGACGTCACCTCTCTACCAACACTGAAAGTAGCGCCAAATTGAAGTGGAAGTTCATAAGCATCACAGCCTGCCCAAATCCGCCTGCCTGAAGAACCGCATTAACACCTCAGGTGGGGCCATAAAGTGGCTGTTCCGCCGAGCATTTAGTATCCTAGGTCTTTGAATATTACATGTTAAATAAAACAAAATTTAAAATTAAATATTTAATAAATTTTAATAAGACATAACTAATTAACAATCATGCTATTTGAACAAGTGGTTTTTACTAACCAAGTGGAAAACCAAGTAATTTTGAAACAACATCTCTAAAACGCGTGTACACATACTCTTCTTCATCCTTCTCATTGTTGCCGTCTTCTTCTTCATCGTCCTCCTTCGCCGTCCTCCTCCTCCTCCTCCTCCTCCTCCTCCTCCTACTTCTTCTTCTTCTTCTTCTTCTTCTTCTTCCACCATGTCTGCAACTTCTTCGTTGTCTTCATCGTCGTTTTCTTCTTCCTTCATGTATGCAACTTTTTCTTCGTCTTTATTGTTGTTGTTGCTGTCGTTGTCATTGTTGTTGTTGTTACTATTACGTTTCGTTTGGTTCTGATTACAATAACCCAGAATCCGCCAAAATAATATTATAAAATCCACCGAAATAATATTCTAAACTCAACCGAAAGAATAACCCAGAATCCACCGAAATAATATGCTAAACTCAACCGAAATAATATGCTAAACTCAACTGCATTTTCCTTCCTTCCTTCTTCCAAGTCTGCATCTGCATCTTCTTCTACTTCTTCTTCTTCTTTTTCTTTCCTTCATTCCTTCTTCCATGTCTACATCTGCATCATCATCGTCATCATCATCATCATCATCTCATCATCAACTTCTTCTTCTTCTTCTTCTTCTTCTTCCACCATGTCTACAACTTCTTCGTTGTCTTCATCGTCGTCTTCTTCTTCTTTCATGTCTGCAACTTTTTCTTCGTCTTTATTGTTGTTGTTGCTGTCTTTGTCATTGTTGTTGTTGTTGTTGTTATTACGTTTCGTTTGGTTCTGATTACAATAACCCAGAATCCGCCGAAATAATTTCTAAACTCAACCGAAAAAATAACTCAGAATCCACCGAAATAATATGCTAAACTCAACCGAAATAATATTCTAAACTCAACTGAAAAAATAACCCAAAATCCACCGAAATAATGTGCTAAACTCAACCGAAATAATATGCTAAAATCCACCGAGATAATATGCTAAATTCAACTGCATCTTCATTCCTTCCTTTTTCCAAGTCTGCATCTGCAACTTCTTCTACTTCTTCTTTTTTTTCTTTCCTTCATTCATTCCTTCTTACATGTCATCATCATCATCATCATCATCATCATCATCATCATCATCTTCTTCTTCTTCTTCTTCTAACAGCAGAAAACGAAGAAGAACATGACGATGAAAGTTGCAAAACGAAAAGAACGCGAAACAGATTTGCTTGGTTAAAGCACTTGGTTGATGTTATATTAAGGGGAAACGAGCGCGTGAATAAGTTTGCTTGGTTAACTACTTGGTTGACAAAACCACTTGGTTAGCTAGATTAATTGACTAATTAAATAACAAAATACTGTAAATTAAATATTTAAAATTAAATATTTAATACACTATACATGGATATTAAACATTAAATATCTAACTAATAACATAACTAATTAATTCATACCTAGCATTATCTATAACAGTATATAATGGCAATAGGAAAGATTAATGTCCAATTTTTTTAATATATTTACCCTTAATTAATTCATGTGATAGAGGGAAATAAATGGACAAAATGGTAATTACTCTCATTTTAAAATTTATTAACTCCCAATTTCAAAAGCAGTTTTGTTATTTTTAAAACCTATAAACATACCATTATCCTATAAAAGAGAAACAACCAATAAACATTTAAATTTTAAACTCTTTTTATTGTTTTTTATTATTATATTTACGGTATTTCTCATCCTTCTTCTTCTACCTCAATTTTTTCTATTTGTTCTCTCATGTTTTTCACATGAAAAAGTTTAGGGAGCCCATAGTTTGTTAGCCAGTAAGTGGCCAATAGGCTTTTTCCTTATTTTCTCTTTCCTCTTTTACCACCTATCAGTTCCCTAATTATACTCATTGGCTCCCTATTGATCCCCTAATGTTGGTTCCGTAACATTACTCTTTTCACATACTTATTTACTATGCAATTTCAATAATCAAAAGCAATTGTATAATTTGCTTTTTTCTCCCTCTTTTACTTTGGTATCTAAGTTTCAAGTATTTAGTTTGTTTCCATCATACTTAAGAAATATATTTTTATTTTATTTTTTTTTGGCATTTGTTTAATTTGTTAATGATTTACTCATTTACATAACATACTGTTTAAATTATTCTTTTTTATATATTGTTATACTATAGATTCCGTTTAGTTTCCCTGAACCGAAAGGAGGAGCAAAAGAAGAGATAACGAAAAAAATCATATATCAAAATACAAAGAAGGGATGATATAATTTTTTAGTGTGTGATATTTTTAGAATTGAATTTTATTTGATTAATGATGTAATTTTTCTTATTTTTTTCGATTTTATCATTTATCTTTTGATGTACTTATTGAGTACATATAAATATATCACATTAATTTAAAATCATTTGGTAAAAGAGTTTCAATCCTAAAAGAATGATTACACAGCTAGCTGGTAGAGTACCAGCAGGGAGAGAAAGATTCTCTCAACAAACAACAGAATTGCACACAATTCACATGATCCCTAAAACTACTAACAAATTTTGATTTATAGCTAGCAATTATCCTATGTCAGCTCATAATCACTACCTGAAATAACATATTATTAGCTAACTAAAACTCATTAAAAGCTAGCAATGAATCAACTTAATAGGAGAAGCTAATTCAAAAGGTGGTTTATACAATAGATTTGAATTTGGAAAATTTGATTTTTAATTTTATTAATTGACTAGATATATTTTTTTTTCATCTGTCAAAGTATTCACAAAGCACCCAAAATGCGTGAGTGTAGTTGTCCTGGTTACAACAAAAAAACAAGACAAAAGACATTACATGAATCTAATCTACTCCATCATCAATATTGAGCCATAAGCTCATACTAGTGCTCAAACTCTATAATTGACTAGATATTCTATTTTTGTGCACTAGATTATTTATAAAGTATTTATTATAGAAGAATTTAGATGGTATTAGTATATATAATTAATATAGAACTTATGTGTATTATAAATTGGATGGGTGTAGCTGTTAAGACTCAAATTAGATTTGTTAGGTCTATTTGTTTGCTTTTGGTTTGATTTTATTTATTTTTTGATCTTTAGTTTTTTTTATGTTATTTTTATTTTTATGATACATTCTCATGTACTCTAATGTACTCCAATCTCCTTTTTGAATAGAAAGTTTAAAAAACTATTGAAAACAATTACTTAACCCTGAATTGTATTATTATTTTTCATTGAATCAATTTTCACAATCACTTGAGTTTTAGTGTTTTTTATGGTATTATTTTAAAGTTGGTTACACTTGGAAGCATTTTCATTTTCTTTTTCAAATATAAAATACGGGTCTGTCTAAAATCAGCCAAACATTTTGGGCGTTTCTGATGCACCACAAAATTTAAAACATTGGATTTAATTGGTGAAAGATCCAATGGCTTACATAAACTCAGGTAAAACTTATTAGAAATTAGAAAAAAGATAGCAAGTCCTTCAATATTTTAAAACCACCCTATGTGTTGAAGTTCATCGCAAGAAGTGCAGATCCAAGCATCCAAGCGGCAGCAAAACCCTACCATGCTTTCACATGTTAATCTGATGATGCAATTCGGAAGAGTGGAAGACCTCTCTGACTAGTTTGGAAATAAATTTTTGGACAAAATTTGCTGGCTTCACCAATGGGGTTTAGATAATAGATAGCAACAAGGCACGCAGTGGACGGCGTCGTGGACATTGACGTTTGCTGCCATGGCTCCAACTTTTTCATCAAACTCCTCTAGATTTTAATTAAAACTTTTTATTATTGATTTAATTTATAGAATTATATAAGTTTTTTTGTGTAATTAGACTTTAATTACCTATACTTTTGATGTTTGAATTCATACAAATTTTTATTCGCAAATTTGTCGCCAGCCAACTTCTTGGGTCTCAATATGATTAGAATGCAAATCCAAACCAATGTTTTGGTTTTGATTGTAAACTGCAATTGGTTTTTCACGTGTTGATGTATAAGAGTTTTAACTTGTTTATTTCACTATTCTTGTAACAAATATGAATATGTTAATAAGAATGTTTGATATTAGTTTTTTCTACCCAAACGGCTTCCCTTTTTCTATCCTACCGCTAGCTACTGCCGTATGAAAAGGGGCATTGTTAAATTCAAAGTTTGGAATTTCACTCCTTTCTTCGGCGACGACTATGTATTTAGATTTGAGTTGAGAGAAAGAAATTAAACTAGATTAAAAAAAAATAAAATTTAAAATGTTTGTGGCATATTTGAAAATTTAATAATTATTTTAAAATCAACAATTGGTCATATTTAAAAATATTTCTTTGTGCATATGAGAAGCGCTAAAAATTATTGTGCTCACTAAAGACAGATCCTAAAATATGTGATTGTTTTTTATGTACAATAATACTATATATACAAGTATTTGACCAACCAAATCTCAACCAAGTGATATACATCCATTCTTATTTTGAGGAGAGAGAAAACCTTGTGCGCGTGTGTCAGAGTGGTTGTAAAAAAGGTTTGGCTGTCTAGATGAAAAACTGAACCAGAATTTTAAGGAACAATGAAGAGGATTTTCATGAAAAACTGAACCGAAATTTCAACGAACAATGAAGAGGATTTTTATTAAAAAAGCAAATAAGAATTTCAATAAGAACTGAACCGGATTTTACCACTTAAATGTGCTCAAATGCACTCTAACGACTAAAAAAAACTAGGAATGAATTGAATGAATCAAAATGGGTGAATAATGATGAGTTTAATGGATGAGGAGATAAAACAAAAAAAAAGAAAGATAAGGAAGCGAGTTTGAGAAGGGCGCGCCTTTTGAGGAAAGAGAAAACTTTGTGCGCGTGTGTCAGAGTGGTTGTTAAAAAGGTTTGGTTGTCTAGATGAAAAATTGAACCAAAATTTCAAGGAACAATGAAGAGGATTTTCTTGAAAAATTGAACCGGATTTTCATGAAAATCAGAAGCACGCCTAAGTGGATTTTTATTAAAAAGCGAACCGGAATTTCAATAAAAACTGAACCGGATTTTTATAAATAACTGAACCGGATTTTACCACTTAAATTTGCCCAAATGTACTCTAAGAGCATCTCCAATACTAGTATTAGTTTCAAATTTATTTTGGGTCTCATAAGATGCCACGTAAGTATTTATGGGACCATATATGATTTGACATAAATATGAGATTTATTGCTCCAATGTTTGGTTTTAATTTAGTATCAATTTGGGTCCCACATAACACTATTTAATTAACATGCATTTAATGAGTTTCACACATGACACATCCTAATTGGCATTCCTTTAAAGTGATACGGTATCAACTTAGTGATACCGGTATCACTTTCTATATTTCTTCCAATGCATAATTCAATATCAACTCAATTCATTTATCATTTCAATAAAAATTAATACCCAAAAAGCATCCCATTAGAGATGCTGTAACGACTAAAAAAGAACTAGGAATAAATTGAATGAATCAAAATGAATGAATAATGATGAGTTTAATGAATGAGGAGATAAAACAACAAAAAAAAAAGGAAGCGTGCTTGAGAAGGGCGCGCCTTTTGAGGAGAGAGAAAACCTTGTACGCGTGTGTCAGAGGACTTGGTTGCACTTGGTTGTCAAAAAGCTTGATTGCCTAATATTTTCGTTATATAATATCCTCTGATTTTGTAACCATTTTATTTTATTGAATTTTCTTATTTATTTTTAATTATTTATTTAGGACGTTGAACATGAACAAAGCCATTGATACAAAATCTTTAAATAGTAAGAAGAAAAAATACTGATACGAAGAAAGAAAAATTTTGGATGAAAAAACTTGAGAGTTTGTGGATATCAAGGTTTAACTTTTACAGTCATACAACAAATAGTTTAGCCAATTTATTTAATGTGTAATTGTGGTTGATAAATAATATTATACTTTTGCATTTTTATTTTTATTAAGTGTTAATGTTTACACTTTAGTTAAATTGTATTAACTAAAAAAAATATTAATATCATTTTACTCTAATTTTCAACCTTCACGTTAAACTGAAAAATGAAATGTTTTTATACATTAAATAGTTTAAAATTATTTATGTACAGGAAGTTTATATTCTCGCTATATTTATGGAGTAAAATGATTCATATAGTAATTGTTATAATTTTTTAATCTTTTAATGTTAGGAAAATACATATGAATTTATTGATATTTTTATTGCTTTATTTATTAAAATTATGATATAATTATTACTATTATATTTGTCAATTGTCAATATATTTAATTGCTAGGAGTTTTTAATTATTTCAATGAAGTCTTATAAAATATGGATGTAAAAAAAATCTGATAATTAATAAGAAAATTTGAAAATCAAAATTGATGGAAAAAATTTATACTTTTAATTATTAACAATACAATTTAATATTTAATTTGATGATAATTAATAGAAGAAGTATAGGGAGTCAATTGGTTGGGAGCCAATTGGGAGCCAACTAAGATAAACGACGTAGTTCTGCTTCACACACTTTGATATTGGCTCATTCTGTGCTCTACCATCGTGCTTCTCCTTCGTGCTCCTTCAAAGAACAAGGGTTCTTCGTCCTCCATAGAAACCGGCGTCGACATCTTCTTCTTTGTCGTGACATTGCCTCTTTCTTCCTGCTTCGTAATAAGCGACATTGGCGTCGCAAGGCATCGCCTCTTTCTTCCTCCTCCATAGTAAACGGCGTTGGTGTCTTCTTCCTTGCTGTGGCATTGCGTCTTTATCTGTGGCAGCGTGAAGATGCTTCTCCTATGACAACTTTGGTTTCAGCGGTGACAGTGTTATCCTTCTCAAGTCATGGCATCATCATCTTCAACTTTGATCAAGGTTTAACTCATTTGAAATTCTTTTTGGCGTTTCTGAGATTCTTCATTCATTGATCACCTTTTAGCTTTTTAAAATTCTTCTTCACAATTGATCATTTGATCATGGATTCTTATGAGATTGTTGATGATTATCCTCAATTGGTGAAGATCCTGAGGTTTCTGAGATTCTTCATTCATTAATATGTTCTTATAACTGCTTATCATCCATTACCTATATTATGATCATGTACATGAAATTTCTTTCAATGCTAATTCTGTACATGATCCTCAGTTGTTGAAATCTCCTATTGAAGAAGTATTCTTTCACAATCTTTTTTATTTGGACATTTGATTTTGTTATCATTCAAGGGAGTGTTACCTTATCATCTACTACTTATTTTGCTTATCAATTCTACTGGTTTCAGTTGTAAATATTTATATATAATAGTTTCTATTGTATCTTTTTTTGGAACCACATCATTCTAGTTTTTGTGAAGATGAAATTCCCCAAGAGGGAATGTGTGTTTAATTCTTGTGTTGAAGCTCATGTGTTTGTATTTAGAATGTACAAGTTATTATGTGATAAATCATCATTAGAAAATAAATCTTCATTTATAGGAGTGAACATTGGAACATATGTCTCTGAAATGCCAAGTCCAAAAGAGATAGTTGCTCTTCTTAAAGCTCAAGGTATCCAACATGTTAGACTCTATGATGCTGACCAATCTATACTTATTGCACTTGCCAACACAGGGATCCATGTGACCGTTTCTGTTCCGAATGATCAGCTACTGGGCATTGGCCAGTCCAATGCAACTGCAAAAGTCCAACACCTATGTGCATAGTATGAGTAAATTGGTTTTTGTTTTGTGGTGACGAAAGAAAATTTGTATTGCTATGTGCAAACGTCAAAGATCTGTT
>JASCZI010181249.1:279470-293755 GCA_036250425.1 Stylosanthes scabra | reverse complement strand
TTAAAAAAATGTAACTTGCATTTTGAGTATGTTTTGTCAACAATGTCATAAATGATTAAATGTGACAAAATCATATGAAATATGTACTACATTAGAGTTAAATGTTGATTACTTACAAAATGTTAATTATTTACAAAACCATTAAGGCATATCATCAACAGAGTTAACTCTTTTCAAGTGTTGAAGATCTTAAAATGGACTATAACATGTACATAAAATGTAAAATGAAAAATGTCTATTAAATATTCAACTACTTTTCATTTTCCTTCGTCTTCCCCTTTCCTACTACCTTCTTATTTTTTAGCCCTCCTAGTTATTTCCTTGGTACTACGAGCCATAAATAGTGTCTTGATTTCCTTCTTTTTGTCCCTATTTGGATTGTTCCGCCGTGTTGGATGTGTGTAAGTTTTTTGCAACAATAAAATCTGAATTGTGTTGTAGTCGCTAAAAATAAATTTACAAATTATTCAACTAAAAAAATTAATGAGCTTATCATCCAAAACAGTATACAATTATCACTCGTTTCCACTGAACTTATCATTCGAAACCCAAAATAAATTCTTAAAATCAATACCTAAACTATGTTTTAAAAGTTATCAAGAACATACTAGTTTATGGCCATTTGGATTCTTTGGCCTTCCGCCTTTTTTTTGTGCACCATCATTGCTTGATGGAGACATTTTCTAATCCCTGTAAAGAGTTTATAAAAATCAAATAAGAACAAAAAACAGAGGAGCCAAATTAATAACAAAAATCAATATTGGGGAAAAAAATGAGGTTATCATCCAAAACAGTATGCTATTATCATCAGTTTCCACGGAGCTTATCATCTAAAACCAAAAATAATAAAATTCATATTGATAATGATATCAATATTATTATAATTTAAGAACCAACCAAAATTGATACACAATACAGAAAAGAGAAAAAACTATTTTGGTCAACACAATAGTATCCTCACTATCTCAAAGCAAGATGCTCAAATAGCAAATCAAAACAGTATGAAAACGAAAAATGTATCTAGACTAAAAAAGACATGAAAGAATAAAAAGCGTGTGAATATGCATGTATATCTATGATCCATGAATGATAATCCAATAAGAATGAAAATAACTAACAAGATCAGTTATATGAATGTTATCATCCCAAACGGTATTAAGTTATCACCACCTTCTATATTGAGTTATCATCCGAAACCCCAAATTATATTATAACTATGTCAAAATCAAGACAGCAAAATCAAGAAATTAACATAGTAACCAGCAATAAAAAATCAACAAATAAACAACAAATTTAGATAAGAGACTTTAATTGATGCTTTCATTTTATACCACAGTATTTGTTTAAGTTAGGGTGATAAAATTTTTTGAGGAATCTAAAATCAGAAACTGTCGATGTTGATTCCACCTTCTAGCTAGAGTGTTAACACACTACTGAAGTTAGATTCATCAACTTTTCACTTCAAAAGTTGAAAAAGAAGTAAACTAGCAAGGCAATATAAATTCCAACCTAACCTTCAAACTTAAACTAAAAATTCAATCAGACAAAAAAACCAATCACACCAATGCCAACCCAAATATGATAATTCTTAAAATTCCTAAAATTTAGTCGATAAATTAAATAACATGTATAAGAATGTGGCTAAAAAAATATGTTATCATAACAATAATTTGTATTCAGAAAAATATAGGAGTGGAGCATTCAAATCTGTTAACGGATCATATTAGTAGATAGAGAAATAATGAAAAAGCAAGTTGTTTATACAAATTTGTCTCATCACAAATTTAGTATAACTTTATTAGAGAGAAATAATCATACTCAATCTCTTAAATAAGATATTGAATTAAACATAAGAAAAAACAATCAGCATAGTAAAAAAAGGAAGAATAGCTACACAAACCAGAATACTTGGAATATTTGGATGATAGATTCGTACAATCACTCAACCGACACATAAATAGTAGTAGCATCATGAAAAAAGGAAACCTTGAATGCTCAACCAACCTCTCAATTACAATGTAAAAAATAGGGGAAAAAATTTAAATGTAAGTGATGTTGATTCCACCTTTTATCATGTAAAACAAAATAATGTTTACACAAATGACAGATCCAACAAAAAAAAAGGGTACTGACAAGCCACTCACAAGTTATCATACATAGTTATCATCAGAAAGAAACTGTTTCTCTCAAAGCTAGATCTCACAAAATTAACTAAATTATAATTAAATATTTCCCAATCAAAATGAAAACAAGCACATGCAAATCATTTGCACTATTTTTTTTTATTTTATCATTCACCAAACATAACATTCTCAATAAAAAGGGAAGCAAATTCATAACATAAATCATTCTTGAACACAAATCACATTTATCATCATCAAATCCTTAAGTTATCATGCATATACACATATCTTATCATCCAAAACCGTTTTCTCAAATTTAAATTAAGAATAGACTTCGCCGCAAAAATAGAAAACAAGACCTCAACGGTTGTTAAGAACGAAAGAGGCGATTCACCTTTGTTAAAGAACGCGCCAAGTTTTGAAAGATGAAGATGAAAAATGATCGTCGCCGGAGGAAGTGAGCTTCACGGTGGTTGAAGTAAGCTTCATAGATGATCAGCTGTGGTTGAGGTGAAGACGAAGGATGTTGAAGCTGAAGATCGACGGTGGTTCAAGCAACTTTGACGTTGATGATCAGGAGAGTGAAGGAGACTATCGTTTTACAGCTGTGAAAGAATGAAATGTAAATTGAGAAGGGGCTTTAGGATTTGGGTTCGATGAGAGCCGATTTTGGATGATAGAGAGAGTGACATGGGTTCGTTTTTGGCAAGGGTTCTTCTCAATTTTTTGGGTTAGGTTTCACGTCTTATAATTTTATTGGCCCCGTATAAATTTTTTGTTGTGGGCTCCGTAGCATTACTGTAATTAATATTTTTTGTCTTTGTGATTAAGGACATGATCAAAATAGTGTGATGTGCAAATATGACTAAAATATAGAGCAATTTGATTCATATTTTTTATTTTTAAATAAAAAAATATAGAACGTTCAATTTATATAAAAAATTAATATGAGAAAACTAATTACCACATCTACATGTGTAGCTTTTTAAAGTTCGTTAAATAACTATGCATAAACACATATACACGTGGAGTTAATAAAAATAAAGATTTCATCAAAGTGTTATTTATATAGTTAATAAAAGAATAAATAATATAGCAATCACTATTCTGTTTTAAAAATAAACTAAAATGTTACAAAAAATTTTAAATATAGAGTACTTTTTCGTAGTAAATATATTTAAATCAAGTTAAAAACTTTAATTATTTAATAGTATAATAAACTTGAAATAATTTTAACAATTATTGATATATTTTAGTCGTCGTCATCATCTTCTTCTCCTGCTGTTGCTGCTCCTCCTCCACCTTCTGCCGCTATTGCTCTTTCACCACTTTCTTCTCCTCTTCCTCCTCAATCTTCTTTTTCTTCATCTTCTTGCCATTGTCATGATTGTCTTTGTCGTCGTCGTTGCCACCGTTGTTATCGCTGTCATCGTCAACGCTGTTGTCATCATCGTTCTCTTTCGCTTCTTAATGTGTTGAAGAGAAGAAAAAAAGCGTAGTAACAAAAGGGGGAAAGCTCGTGTATAAGAAGGACTTGGTTAGACTTGGTTGATAAAATCACTTGGTTGTGTATAATTATTGATATATCTTAATATATTTAAATTAAAAATTCTATTCTAATAATTATTTTTTAAAAAAACTAGATAAGAAAGTTGTATTTTTTGACTTATTTTTATCAAAGATAAAAAAGTAAGAAAGAGAAAAAAGCATAACCCTCATGTACTCCTGGCACGAATTTGTGTAACTTTGCATCAAATCACCTAATTGTTGGGCGAACATTCTGTAAATTCGAAAAAGTGTTACCAAGTTCGCCAAACTGTTAAGGAATTTGCATTTTTCACTCAAAACACTTTATAGCTAGGCGAACATGTTGGAGCGGACAAAAAAATGTTGGATATTGAGGAATAATGTCTTTTTTATATTTTTATTATTTTATTATGAAAAATGTTCCTTTATAATTTATAGAAAATTTTTTATTTAAAAAAAATAAAAAATCCTTCAGATTTTCTGAGGCGGGGTTAATTTCGAGAATTCACCGTCTTCACAGTTTCCTCCGAATTTTCTCAGATTGAAGTATTGAACTTCGCTAGTTCGCTGGACAAAAAAAAAAAGAAAAATCAATTCTGGCGTGAATCTGTGGGAGAGAAGGGATAGGGAGATGGAGGAGGATCGACGAGATTCTTCTCCTCTAAATTCTAATCGTAACCATATCTGATTCTTACCATTCTTCATTTTCCTTCAACTTGGATTCCATTATTTCAATCAATATCTCAACTCCTCACAAAATCATTTCTAACACTCTCACTGTCTCTCTCTGCTTGTGCTTCTTCAATGGCGGATCACTCCGATTCTTCTCCTCTTGTCCCTCCCGTACCTCTCTCTGATCCTTCCGAGATCGATCTTGAAGCTGGTCCCTCCGAACAGATTCAGTGTCGGATTTGTCTCGAAACAGATGGTGATTCCTCCCTTCCTCTCCTTTTCACTTTCAATTTACCTTAGGTTAGGGCTAACTTAGAAGTTAGAAGAATTCCGTGATTAATTTTTGTTAATATGTGAATTTCTGCTTTCGAATTTCGTTAGTGCGTTCGGTATTTTAGTAATTTCATTTTGTTTTCCCGTTAATCGATGAAGTCCTCTCAAAGTTGAGAAGCTGAAGCTGCAAGTTATTCTCAGTGATTGTTGTGTTATTTTTTGTGGAAGCCAAAGTTCAGATGATTTTGTTTTCAATTCGATGCAAGAGTGAAGTTGTTGAAATTTTTAACAAGTTAGTACTATCTTATATTGTTTGATTGGAACTTGAGCTGAGAAGTTTAACAATTTCAGTTAGGCATTGTTCAATAAACAAGGACAGTCGACTTTTTTTATACTTCCTCCTTCAAAATACAGTTGACTTTGGTGCATTGAAAAATTGGTGTATTGTAATAATTGTTTCAAAATTCAATCATACATAAGGTGTATTATCTTTTGCGTGTACTATACAGTGCAACTTTCTCTCTGTTCTTCTTATATAAGCTGCAGCAATACCTCTTTGAGCTAATCTTTTGATTTATCATGATATATCAAATTTAATTTATTATTATCAGTCAACCATGTACTTCTCTTTTGTACCTTAGGTAGAGATTTCATTGCTCCTTGTAAGTGCAAAGGTACAGCAAAGTATGTACATCGAGAATGTTTGGATCATTGGCGAGCTGTTAAGGTAATTATTCTCTGTCATTGTTTCAACAATGTATGTTATAGCCACTTTGAATATTTTTATCTGCATCCAGTCATCATTGTAAGAAACTTTATTTACGAGTGGACTGCGTATGACAAATTGACTGAAAGCCATTTTTGGGTTGCGACTGAATATTTTTGTTCTGCTAATCTAATTTAATTGATCCATGTTATGTTCCCACTTGATGATCTCATACTAGTTTCTGATCTGTGCCTATTACCCTGTTATTAGCTAGCACAATATTAGTTAGCTTAGTGAGTATTGTAGTTGTTTGTTCCCATTCAATTATTTCCCTTATTCCACCCATACCCCTTGCAATGATAGAATGGCTTTACATGTTTTCATATGCATCTAAGTTGATTTGGGTTTGCCATCCTGATTTACTCTTTTAGGGCTTCTGGATTATGGTTAATGCATTTACATCTTTGTCTAGTGAACTGACTTTTAGTGCCTTTTATCAGTTTATCTAGGGGGTGATAAGAACTTTTTCCATGTGCTTGATATACTAGAAATAAAGTGTGCATCCTTCTTCTTACTCTGATGCTAACAGATCAATTTTTAGGGTGGTGTATTTTATGATGCTTAACCTAAAAGGATATATCTTGAAATTCTTTCAGGAAGGGTTTGCATTTGCTCACTGCACTACCTGCAAGGCTCCTTATTATTTGCGTGTTCATGTTGCTGCTGATAGGAAATGGCGTACCTTGAAATTTCGATTCTTTGTCACCAGAGACATTTTGTTTATTTTTCTTTCTGTCCAGCTTGTAGGTGAATTATTTCCATTCTTCTAGCTAACTCAGCCATTTATATTTTATGAATTTCATATGGATAATCTGACACGGCACCTTATTTTCTTTGTATGCAGGTCATTGCTTCACTGGCTTATTTGGTTTATCTAATAGATGGTTACCAGCAGTATTGGCTTCGTCATCTATGGGGTTTTGATAGTGAACTGAGCTTTTACTACATTTGTGGTAAATTACATTTGAATAAGTAGTGTGCATCAAATTCTTAATTTCTTATACAGTATTCATTTCTACATTTTTTTAATCTGACTTCTTGTCCTGAGTTTAAGAGTCTGATTTTTTCCATATATAATAAGATACTTGTATTGGTATTATCAAATGCAGGAGCACTTTTGTTTTTTGCCCTGCTTGGTCTTTCTGGGTGCTTCATTACTTGTTATGATCGACGAGTTCGCAATGATTTGGCTCAGCCTTGTAGAGAATTATGTCTTTGTTGCTGTCAACCTGGGTAATAATGCTTCTTTGTCCTGTTTATGAGTCTTAGTTTGATATTGTTAATAAATAGTTTCTGGGGTTCATTTTGTTATGGGTATATCATTGCAGAGTTTGTGCAGACTGTCACTTGCCAGGCACACTTTGTATGTGGACTGACTGCACCACATGCTTTGAGAGTTGTGGAACAATGGCAACTGAATGTGGTGGATGTTTGGGAGGTGCCGGGGAAGCAGGACTACCATTATTATTCATAATGGCTTTGATTGTTCTGGGACTTTTCACTGTGATTGGGATATTTTATAGTGTATTGGTGGCTACCATGGTAGGACAGCGGATATGGCAACGACATTATCACATACTTGCAAAAAGGATGTTAACAAAGGTGCGATTGTTTTATTCTCCTTTCTTTAGTGCATTTTTGGCAGTGCTATTGACTCTCAAATTTTTGCTGCAATGCAGCTTCTAAACCAAGCTAAACACATAGAGAAAGTTTAGGGAACTCATAGTTTGTTAGCCAATAAGTGGCCAATAGGCTTTTTTCCTTCGTTTCTCTTTCCTCTTTTATCACCCACTATTTCCCTAATTACACTCATGGGCTCCCTAACGTTGGTTCTCTAGCATTACTCAAATACATAGCTCATGTCCAATTAACCCATTTAGCAATTAGTTGACTTCTGTTTATCATCTAAAATTTTAGAAAATTAGTATTTTTCCTTCTTCAATTGATTTAATGCTCCCTTGCATTATAGCAGTATTAAGTACTTTTGGATAGTTTATGGATGCTAAATGTATTCTAGTTACTCCTTTGCGGGGAATAGATCCTTTATGTGAGACTCACATGTTGTAATGTCTTGATCTTCACCATTTATTATGGTGAGGCCAAGCGTGGGATTCACAAGAGCATATATTCAATAGTGAAAATAAACATGAAAAGGCTTATAAACGAGAGGTTCCATTCTCCGAGCTTACCTTGAAATCACATGCATTTTGATGGAGGATGAAAAGTGCAATGGAAAGTACTAGACTGAGCGAGCATTGATGCACGTATCATAGACAAAATCACTTAATATATCAGTGTGATATAATCAGTGATCAAACTAGAACCCTGAACCCTAAACCCTCACTCGACCCTTCAAGTGTATGCAATCCCCTGGTATGATTATTCCATTTCTTCTGGGGAACTCTTTAAAGGAGGATCTTTTGACTTGCATTTTGTGCCATCACTCATATTTTATATCTAACTGAACGTTTGATGCTAAACATGATGGTTCCTTGAAAAATTCTGAATATTCTTTGTTTATGATATTCTTCTCCCTTGTCATTATAGGAGTACGTGGTCGAAGACGTTGATGGAGAACAGACAGGGTCCGATTGGTCTCCCCCCTCTCTCCCACAGGAACATATTCAGCAGCTGAAGACACTAGGCCTCCTTTGAATGTGAATAACTAATCAGTCATCTACTTCATACACAGACCAGTCCACCGTGTTTTAGGAAGCTGGTCCTTCAAACAGAGATACATATTACTTGTTAACAATGTAATAGCTGCTCAATTCAATTTGGTTAGAGATGTACACTTGCTGTTATGTGAAAATTTGTGAATTTCGGATCCGTTTACAAGTGTAAAGAAAATGGTAGAGAATTCTTTGAATACCCAATAACAGGTTAGAGGTATGTCACCGTTCCGGTTGGGCAGTCCTTTTTCTTCTATGCTTGCCACCCATGTCTCAAATTTTGGTGATGGACATTGTAGCCATGCAGTATAGTGGATATACAATGATATTATCCTAAACTGAACTGGTTATCAAACCCATAAAGCTAGAGGTTTGAATGTTTAACCGAAAGATATATTTTTTCTTAATTATAAACCGGACCAGTTTGGTAGTTACTAGTTAGTTTGATAGTTTCTAGTTAATCTAATTGAACCGGCCAATTCGATCTGATTCTTTACTGAACCTAAGAAAGTAACTACCAACTACAGTCTGATGCAGAATGGCAACAAAATGTTCGGAATTTTTGTAGTAAAGTTTACTAGTTCTGTTCAAAGCAGCTGAAACATACTATTCAAGACAACATAAAACGAAAGAAACCTTTTCACACTTCCCACCGTCCATCCATGTATTCTGAGCAAAGGCACGTTTTCAAGATGCTGAAAGGTAAGAATCCAAGGCATTAAACTCGTTGGTTAGATACTTAAACTATGATAACGTAATTTTCCACTCTCAAAGAGTAACTTTTTAATATTGTATTTTTGCGAATCCAAAATCCTTTAAGAATGGGATTAAGCTTATTAACGTAATCGATACCGTCCACGTCTGCTTTTGAAGATAAGATAGTTGTATTGTGGTTTTATTAAATATTAATGCAATCCCCAACCCAACTGAATCCAATTACAGTCTCATGTAAAATGTTTCATAATACACATGATTCCCCTTGTTACATCGAATTAGATTATTATATAAGTAAGATAAGATACGTGGAATCATTCTATTTATAGCCAAAAGGCACGTTTAAAATGAAGAATAGGGATAGGGACAGCTTACGCATGAGAAATTATGAATGCTGGACGGCAAGGCTAAAAGAATAAAATAAAATGATTAGAAGAATGTAAAATTAATTAATTTGAATCACTTAATAATGCAAATTAAAAATATATTTATTGGTTTAACTAATACGAGTTTTAAGCCTCTAAAAGCAAGTCCAAAAAATAAAAGCCTCTAAAAGGAAAACTAGACATTCAGAGTAAATATGGAAATAAGTTTCGAAAATTTTTTAAATACTCAAAACAGTCTCTAAAACAAAAAAAAAAATTAGAAATTCTCAAACAATCCCTTTGATTTTGTCTTATCATACTTCAAAAGTGCTCGCATGACCCACCCATTTAAATTTTAAAATGTGCATCCACCCAAATATCCAAAACCAGCATCTATCTTCACTATTAGGCTTCAATTCCACCATCAATTCATTCTTATCCGAAAAGAAAAAAAAAAGCATTCACTTTCACACACTCATTTCTATAGCCCCTTCCTATAAATATCTTGTTGCATTTCTACATATCCATGTCAATAATCAAACCCAAAGAAACATTATATATTTGGTACAAGAATCAACAATGTCTGACATTGCTATGTTGGTGGCAGAAGAGTATGAGAGGAGGATCAAGAATCTTAATAAGGGAGAGGGAGAGATGAAGATGGTTTCTTCTTCTTCTTCACTATTGTTGGGTCTAACTCAGAGGTTCATTAAGGAGAAGAGGGAGATTCCAAAGTGGATTTGGCAATGGGAACCAAAGACTCAAGTTGCTATTGCTGCCTCAAACAGTTTCTTTTCTGCTTGAACCATTGCTTATGTAACCATCTCTTCAAATCTCATCAACTATCTTGCTGCTTTCCCTTTCAGCACTTGGTAATTGCCGCCTAATTGTAAATTTTCCGTTTTTTTTTTTTGGTATTAGGTTTGCATCTTTATGTTGTGTGATATATGAGTTCATCTAAGGCCTATAAGAGAACACCAAATTTTTTTTATGGTTTGTTACATCTCAACTTAAAAAAATGAAAAAGCCCAAGCACATTAATTATATACTCATCCCTTTCCAACAAAAAGAAAATTGCTATTAAGAAGGAGCAAATAATATTGTGTGTGAGTTGGTAATATGCGTGTGTTTAATCTAGGATTGGGGGCTGTTGTTCAATCTAACCGTAAAAAAAAAAAAGAAGGAGCACATAATGTTGTAGGAAGAGGTTCTCGTTCCTTTGTACTTAAAAGGAACATTCATGTTCCATTGAAATTGACAATACAGATACTTAAAAAAAAAGGTTTAATAGCATAGGACCAGAAAAATGAATATTTCAAATGATAACAGGTAGAAAGTTCAATTTTTTAAGTCAAAAGGAAATTAAGTGAAAAAAAAGACATAACAGAGAGAATGGATCATGCCATGCAAGTCTCCAAAGAAAATGAGATGAAAAAGCATGCAATAATTAGACCAAATTATTTTTAATATTGCGTTTGAGTGGGTGTAATATCGTTAAATGAGCCAAATTATGTGTAATACTTTGATACGGCGCCGTAATAAAATGGTAATAGAATGCGTCTTCGATGCAGAGAAGGTGTCCGTCAATGACGGATTGTGTAGAATGGGTGGTGTAGATTTGTGAATGCAGGAAATTCAATGGCTGAGGTTCATCTTGCTTTTTTTTTTTTTTCTGAAATTCAACTAGAATTCGTCACTAACGCATTCTCTTTTTTATTTTTATTTTTAAAATAAAGTAGGCAAATGGACGGTGTTGATGCAGTCAAATGCATCATGTGGTTGAGAGTGCTTCACAATCCGTCAAGCACGGATTCCGTGGAGAGAGAAGCAAATCAATGGCTCAGATGAAACTAGCAGCTCATCTTGTGGCCTGCATGCTCCCACAATCCGTCAAGCACGGATTCCCTTACCTGAAGAAAAAAAAATTGAAATCAACGGCGCAGATACAAAGTGAAGCACGATCTAACGAATGGGGAATGATGGATGATAGTAAAGTAAGAAGGTGATGAAGAAGACATCGAGCTTCCACTCATTCCACTCATACTTCCTTCCCAGCTTCCTTCTTCAAACATTGCTTTCACTCATACTTCCTTCCAGCTTCCTTCATACTTGCTTTCACGGAAACATAGCATATGTAAGTTTTTATTATTTTTTGTATATTTTTATGGTTGAAATTTGATATAGAGATATATATGTTAGGATTATTAATAGTTTAACATAGTTTAAATATTAAGTGTGACATTGTTATTATGGATATTAATTTAGAGGTTTGTTTAATTTTTAATTTATTTAGTTTATTTAGTAACAAAATGCTGTTGTTAACTTTGTTATTTAGTGTAGTTTAGTTAGTAGAACCACAAGGAATTTTAATTAGTATTACTCATTATTATTATAAGTGAAAGTGATGCTGCTGGCAGTAAGACCACTAACATTTGATTAGTGTTGTTTTTTTATTTGTTAGAATTATTGTTAGATATATATGTTTTTTATATATACATAATCAAAGTTAGCTTGATCAAAAACTAATTCTTTCATAATAGAATCTAAACTGTATTTAAAACGGAGATAAATGAGTTAATCAATTGACTAGTTTAATTGAAATTTGAATAGATAGTATTGGTTTAATTAGTTTAATTATTATTGATATAGTTTAGTGTTGTGTGATAACTGGTTAGTTAGAAGCTACTGAATATATATTTGTTATATTTTATATATATCTATCAAGGTTATGAATAGTTTAAAATTATAATAATCCCAATTAGTTTAACTATTATTGATATAGTTTAGTGTTGTGTGATAACTGGTTAGTTAGAAGCTATTGAATATATAGTTTTTTATTTTTTATATATATATGATTAGTTTAGAATAATGATAGTCCTAATTAGTTTTATTATTATTGATATTTTAGTGTTGTGTGATAACTGCTTAGTTAGAAGCTATAGTTATATTATTATTGATATAGGGTTTCTTTAATAAGTTAGGTTTCCTCGTACATTTGCAGTTTAGACTATTAGAAGCTATTGAAGATTGAAAAAAAAATGGTGAAGCTGAAGAAACATATCATTCAGAAGCTTAAGGAGGACCCTGAATATGTAAGTTTTTACTAATTTTTATACATTTTTTTATGGATAAAATATGATACATAAATATATAGTTTAGGGTTGTTAATAGTTTAAAATAATGTTAATGTTACGTGATATTGTTATTGTAGATATTAATATAGAGTTTTGTTTAGTTATTAGTTTGCTTAATTTAGCTATTAGCAAACATAATGTGCTGTTGTCATATATTTCTATGTAGTTAAATTATTGTTTGGGTCTAGGTATTGCATGAGCAACTAATTTCATGATTTTTTGATCTTATTATTCCTATGATAAGTGGTTTGAGGATTACTTTATGTCATTAATATTCATGTTCATTATATTTTAAAATTAATAATTTAGTCCGTGTTTTTTTTTTCAGCGACCAAGAAAATTGCGCACACGGCATCTATCTACTCCGAGTGACTACAATCAGATGATAAATGAAAAGCTAACTAATGCTAGCTTTTATCATATTTCACAAATAAAGGGAAAAATGATGACTTTACATTTCATGATCAAATATGTTGTGAACATATATGTGAGCAGGTTCTTTCCATTTCATGATCAAATATGTTGTGAAAATAGTTAAAAGCAAGTTCTTTTCTTTTCAAGGTGAGCTATATTATGAAAATAGGTGTAAGCAAGTTCTTTCCATTTCATGATCAAATTTATCGTGAAAATAGATATTACCAGGTTAATAAATATTATCTTCAACTGTGCATGCTTGAACTACTTTTGTTCATGTCAAATATCATAAGAGCACAAGCAAGTTTCATCCATAATCATACAAATAGTCCATAAATTATTCTTTCCGATAAGTTGCATTCACGAGGACAACCTTATAATAAAATAAGCATCATATTAAACTATTTAGTGTCATATTGCACTAAACGACACAAACCCATATACATTACTATTATTTGTGGAATATATAGTTTGCTAATTTTTTTAACTCCGTAGTCGGTAGGTCTTCAGGCTCTTTATTGCACACTGCAATTACATAATAACATATAATTAGTATCACCATATAAAAATCAACATACAAGGCAATATTACTATCATCAAATTAAAAAGTAGCGTGCGTTATAAGTTGATAATTCTAGACAAGACTCACTAAAGTACAATAAGCATACTATGCAAAATAAGATATCGTTAGTAACATACCTACGGAAGGCCGACACTAATGGGAACCTGAGCCACCTGCACTAGACCTTGCACGGTGAGGGCATCTACTGCGACTATGACCTTCAACACCACACAACTTACACCGTCGTGGCCCACGCAGATCTCGTGAGTCCATTTCATTCAGATATCGGGTTTGTTTGGGACGACCTTTCCCAACTCGCCTAAGAGCAGGATTAGGGACCCACCTTGGGCCTTGGTACACAGGCCATGTGGACGGGCTACCTAATGGCCGAAATTTGACTCTATAGACTTTACGAATCTGATCCATTCTATAAACGCCGTGCACATAGGTATTCCAGTCAAGTCGCTGATTATTACAACATGCAATCACATGACGGCATGGAATTCTGTCCACCTAGAATTCCCCGCAGTCGCATTGTTGCCTACGCAAGTTTACTGTATACTCGACACCGTTCGGCATTTCTCGAACCTCGAACACATGATTCCGTCTATCAAAGCAGTTAACTATTATGTTTCCAGAAGCTTGATGGTTTTCTAAAAGCTTTTTCGTTACCAATTCTGAGAAAGGTTGTCCCGCCCTAATTCGGGCCTCAGCCTTTGTTCGTTTCCTAGTGAACAACTCATTTAACCTGTAAAATGTGACCTTGACAATGGCTGTGATAGGGAGACTTCTTGCCCCTTTCAGCACTCCATTAATGCACTCGACAAGGTTAGTCGTCATGTGGCCCCATCGAAGACCGCCATCATATGCCAAAGCATGTTGTTCCCTAGGAATCCTGTCCAACCATTGAGTGTAACGCTCTCCACTCGCTTTTAGCCGCTGATAACGGGTTTCATATTCCCCCACTGTTTTGGAATACCCTGTAAATCATAACAATAAGCAGCATTGGACATACACATAGGAGCATCAATTTTAGTTAATTTTAAGTACATTGTGAATACCC